>VDFB02386926.1:219519-297167 GCA_007258455.2 Sequoia sempervirens
TGGATCTCCTTCAGCTAGATCAATTAAAAATTATTTGTAATGTTGGAGGAAAATGGATTTAATATCATTAGAGTTGTCATGGAACTACCTCTCTTGATCAATGATAGATATTATCCACTCTCGAGAATGTAAATATGTTTGAGATAACTAAAAAATAATTTGTATCCCTTATATCCTTTCATCCAATGTAGCCTATCTCTTAATTGAGATCCTCTACCACAATTAATTTCAAATTAAGTTCAAATCTTCTAAGTTTTATTTCAACGATTTAGCAACCACTCATTGTAGAAAAGTTATTAGTAAGTGCTAAACCCAAAACAAGTTTTTTTTTTTCTATTTGGATACATATTTTTTTTCCATTCTAGATCTCTTTCTAGCCATATTCTTATTGTAAGATCATAGTAAGGTAGTGCAATAGATTTAAATGCATCCATTCCAAGACCATTGGGAGGTGGGTATACAATATGAACCAAGTATTAATTTCTACTGTTAATTATTGAAAGAAGATGAAGGTCCTTATTTACCCTTAAATGACATTTAAAATGGATATTTTAATGTTCAATATAATGAAAGTGACAATAATATTGAAAATAAAAATGTTGAACATGAATGTGAAAATATTGTAAAATTTGATGGAACACCTATTGATAAGAGTAGTATCATAGAAGAAGAAGAAGAAGAAATACATCAACAATTTCTTGACTAATGTGGATATGAACCCTATGACATTGAAATTGCACTCAATAATTGACTTGTTGATAACAATGATTAAATTGATAGCTCACATGAACCAATGAAACTCAACGTGTCTCCAAATTACATAAGAAGAGAGAACCTAAATGTGAAGAAGAAAAAGAAATTCAAAATCCATCTTTTTGTAATGAGTTTGTTAAAATTTAAAAACATTCAAGAACCCCAAAATGGTTTGAAATTGATGACAATAATAGAAATTCTTGAAGGCGAGAGGTCAACAAACCATTCGGTTGTGGGCTTCAAAGATTTTCAATGAATGGTTTTCCAATAAGATGTATTAACCAAAAAATTCCAAATTTTTATACAATTACTAGAGATGTACAAAATAAGACCTTTACTAAATAAATTTCAAGGATTCATAATCTCCAGGGGAACATATGAGGGACCAACAACAAGTGCATCTTTGAACATTTGTTTAAAAAATGGAGAGTGTGCCACATGAAATGGTATAGCGTTAGCATAGAAAAAATTGGCAATAGAACTCTTAGCTAAATCTCAGTTTTGCATGTTAAACATGTTGGCAATACTAGTGGACCTTTTCTTTCCTTTTTGACTCTCATGCATAACACTCCCAATTTTAGTAGTTATAGGAGTAGCACTAGACATTGACCCATTAGGTTGCAAATACTCCATTCCGTTTCCTGATTTTTTGGATTTAGCCTCCATGTGCAACTTAATCACCTCCGCCTTCTCAACCATTGTTACTTTTTTGCATTTTTTTACCCCTTTACAAGTTATGCCTAAAATATGGGAGTAAACTCTTGTGTAGCTGCCCCTATAGTCCTCATCACAAATATGACACAACCATACTCTACTCCCCCTATTTTTTTTTAGCATCTATGGCTGTTGCAAATTGTAAAAGAGGTTTTTTTGGGTTAAATGGGCCCTTTGCATAGGTTGACAAGAGGTGAGAAGGGAATTGAAAAGGATTTTTTGTACTTTGTGTCCCTAAACAACCTTATTCCTTGAAGAACTTCCATGGTGTGTTTTTTCAATTCCAATTTCTTGACACTTACTGCCCTCACTGTTGCTAGTGCTCATTGTTTTTTATTTTTTTGTTGCAATGTAAAGAACATTTGCAAATGCAAACATAAAATACAAACACAAAAAAACCCTCCTAAGTATTTCAAATTTTAACAAAAAAACAAAAAAAATAATGCAAAATAATTTAAAGAATTAAACCAAAAAACAAAAACAAAAATGAAAAAACTAATTACCTAGAAAATGACTGCAAATGTTGTTGTAGATAAGGCTTTTAAATTTTTTAAATACACAGCGAATACTTTGAGAATCTTTTTCTAACTAACAATCGACCCATTTCTCTTGATGCATTAGATATAATATGCTTACTGCCAAAAATGTGGGAGTCTGGGAGGAAAAAAACACAATGCCTTTGAAAACCCTATTGTTGTTTGAGTTATTTTTTGTTGAAGCCTCAACCCTGTCGCATAGTTTGAAACCAAGTAGAGGAATCACTAACTTTGAGTTTTTCTTTGCTCAGGCTCTGTTGTTGAACGGTGGTGGATTGTGAAGTTGTAAACCCTATGGAATTTTCGATGGCACTCACTCACGACAACTTTATTTTTTAAGCTTTGAGTTTTAACTTTTAACAAATTAATTCCTAGTTTCCCATGGTAGCGATTATGCCTTAAAAAATTAAAAATTAAAAAGGCTTTAAAATTTTACTAAGTTCAAATGTTTATTTTAATCAAATTTGAGCTTTAAAAGAAAAAAAATCGTAGGGGATGACTAGCCATCTTCAGTACAGTCGAGGGATGTCTAGGCATCCCCTGTTTGTACTAGGGATGGCTAGCCGTCCCCTGACGTTTTTGATTTTTCACCAGAAGTACCGAAAATATTTCCGATTTTTTATTGAAATTGGAGACGATGTGGGGACGTTTCTGAGGTGTCCTTGTGTCTCCAAAACATTTCTGAATGGGGATGCACTTGATTTTTCCAGGGATGTGTCCCCAGGTAACAGTTTTATATTGCATCCTATTGTATGAAATCTTGTGTATGGTGTGTTTTTTTTATTGTGTTTCATAACTCAACACATAGTTTCTCCTCTTGGCTTGGTTGTTGGATAGTGCTCTTGACTAGAGCCATGGTGCTTGATGATTATAAGTTGGTTAGGAGGTGATTATCTCCTTGTTTGACCAATATCTTCGGTTTGGAGCATTGATATGTGTAGAGCTTCCCCACAATGTATCTAGTTTGTTGTAAGAACTTGTCATGAATAAAATTATTAGACCTTGCCATGCACTAAATTATTGTTATTTAGCAACTAATCTATTATTGTAATATATGGTAAGATCCTTGAGATATGGAAATACGTCATAGTGTTGTGTGTTGAAATGTGAAGTGTTTTGGGTAAATGATGTGTATTGTAAACTCTTCCATCTTGTAGGTTGAGATTAAGAAAGATGGTGAAGTTGAGGTGTTTCCCTGTACAAAAAGAGGAAGGGCTTTGATGCAATGATAGTTTTTATAAGATTCTTAAGACTATATTTAACGTATCTTAAAAGTGAAGAGCTGATAATGTGGTAGTTGACACTTTACATTATTATGTAAGATATTTCATCTTAGAGATGAAGGGAAAAATTAGATTTTTCTCTCTTCCTCTCTAAATTTGTAAGATTTAATTACCACTATGTTATGTGGAAACTTATTATTCCTACCTTACCTCTTTATCTCTTAAATACCTTTTTTTATAATTTTATCTATCAGGTATCTTTAAATATGTAAGAATATTAAGTGGGTGATATGATTGATTAAATGGAATCATCAAAACAACGTTAAGTATTTAAAAAAAATAGAAATAAGTGAATCTAAGCATTTTTTTTAATGAATATATAAAATATTATATCTACATGCTCTCTCTCTCTCTCTCTCACTCACTCACTCACACACACACAAACACACAAAGAAATAAATCTAAGCATTCTAAATATGAATATAAAATGAAGTATATAATATATTATATCTACATGTGCACACACACAAACATAGACATAGCCACAAACACACATAGGCACACACACACATTCACACAATTAGAAATAAATCAATCTAAGCATTATTTTTATGAACATAAAAAATGAAGTATAAATTATATATTATGTCTACATGTGCACATAGACACACACACTCTCTAACACACTCACACACTCACAAACACACACAAACTCACATAAACACATGAAAACATACATACATATAGACACACACACACAATCTCACTCATACACATGTACATAGACACACACACACAAACTCACTCACACATGCACATACACAAACACCCACACACTTACAAACACACACACACACACACACACACACACACACACACACACACACACACACACACACACACACACACACACACACACACACACACACACACACACACACACACACACACACACACACACACACACACACACACTCACTCACTCACTCACTCACTCACCCACTCACTCACACACACTCACTCTCTTCTCTCCCTCTCTCTCACACACACATGCATGCACTAGGGTACTTAAATTTTTTTAGTTATATAATAGTCATTTCTTTCTAAATCTACCACCCTAATAATATGAGTATGCAAATGTACTATTTTTGGATATGTTTGGGGAATCCCAACAACTAGTTCATTTTGGCATGCCCCTTTATCTACCCTATCAACTCACTTATGATCTCAAGCCTTAATCTCTATATCGTATTCTCATGTATTTATGAATAAAATACAACACTATACATCATTTTTGAGCATTTTTTAGCATGTAAACAACATTCTTGTTGGTCTAACATTATCTTCTATAAGGTCTTGCCATCATTGAGGGCATACTTTGTGATTGCTGCAATTGTCATCTCCATTACTAATGTTGTAAGCGACCATGCTCAAAGTTTTCATTTTATTCTTGGCATTTCTATTATTGTTGCAAGTTCTCTTTGTGCTTATAGATAATTTGTTGGCACTTTGAGAGCTCCATCCCCTTTTATCCTCACTCATACATACTAGGGTGTTTATCCTCATGTACAAAGGGTTTAAAGAACATATATAATATTGTTGAATTATTGATTTTTAGTTCCTAGATACACATAGGATTTAATAGCACATATCTCCTATTTTCGCTCATTGCATTAACTACCTATGAAGGTCAAAAGACCAAATCAAAGGCTCAACCTAAAGGAAATGTCTTAAGTAGTCAACACCTTTCTCTCCATCTTAGCTTGCAAGTTTTCTTAAAACCCTCAAACACACAAAGGTTTGTATTGTTCCTCTTTCTTTTGTTCCTTTGATATCTTGTTTAGAATTGTTAATTTAGAGTGATTTCCAAATTTTGGTACATTTTTTGTATACTTTATACTCTCTTGTTGTGTGTCATTACTATATAATGTGTAGAACCATTGAATTCTTGAGATGTGTTTGATTTTGGATTACTTGTAGATTGGATGACAACACGTTGCACTAGTTTCTTGTCTAGTGGGATTCTCAATTCATTTTCTAGGTTCCCTCATTCTTTGCTATTCATAGTTTTCTCTCCTAGCTCTCTCTTGTTTAAACATAGTTTAAATAAGGAAAAATTTTCAATAAGGCCAAGTAGTTAACTATTCTTCTTCAACTTTGTCTCCTTAGTTTCCACCATCTACCATTTGAATCACTATTTTTCCTTTCCCATAGTAGTCTTCACTTTTATTTTAGATTTGTTTCAATCTCTCTCCCTCAAACCCTAATACACCTAGTATTAGTTTTTATTTCCAAACAATTTTACATCTCAGACTAATTTTCCCTAATCTTGTGCTTTCCTCTTCCCACTTCACACTCCTTTTCTTTCTAAATCATTTTTTATTTGGTTAGTTTTCTCTCTCCCAACCTTTTCTTTATTAATCCTTTCTCCTTGTTTCCATTTATTAGTTGCTATTAGGGTTTTTATTTTATTTTAAAATTAGTTTGTCTTTAGCATGAAATTTATTTAAGCATTTTATTAGTATTTTATGCCATGTAAATTATTCTTAAAATATTGCAAGGGAATTGATTGAGGTATATTCTCCTTTAACTTTTCTATTTTGTAAGTTCTTCACATATTTTTGGATTTGCAACTTGTTAAACACAAACAAATCCTATGAAATTGTTGAAATGTGCCAAGAGAGAAAGTAGCTACACAACAAAATGAAGCTCTATGTAAAATTGAAGATCATTTTGAAGTATCAGGCTACCCCTTGATACCAAGACATACACCAAGGCATTCAGGTAGGACCAAGTTGACCATCTAGGTGTAGGTACCCACAATGCCTTTTACTTAGTTCACAATCACTTCAAATTGGGTTTGCAAGTTCCTAATGGTCTATATTGCTCATTTATATTTTGCATGCTTTAATTTTCCAATTGTATCTCTCTAATTTTTAGTTTATTTTGGCTTGAATTAGACTTATATTACTAGTTTACTCCACCTTCTATTGATTTACCTAAATTTTTACATATAGAAGATTGATCAATTGGTTGTTTTCAACCTTCTTCAAAAAATATATGTATCATGAAACATAGCATCAAGCCCCAACCCTAAGACTAGGCCACCCCCTTAGCTACAACCCTTAGTTGCATAGGCATCAAGAGGTTAGAATTTTCTAGAATTTTAAATTTAAATTCTTTGAACAATTCTAAGTCCTTTTCTATGGTTATCACTGTTGAGAAAATGTGTCTCAACCTTGCAATTACATAAGGCATTGTTGATACATAAGGTACTATTCAACCGACAACGATGGGCGAGGGTGGGGGCGTGGGGGGGATTCCCCCCCACGAGGGGTCCGAGGCTAGTTGGGGTCTAGGGGTAGCGCACCCTGGTAGGGGCTTAGGGGCAATGCCCCTGAAAGAAATTTTTTATTTATATTTTATTATTGTAAATCTCGACCGTTCATCATTATGTCTCATATCTGACGACCGATATTTTATTAGCTTGACTTGCCCTAATAGCGGTTGTGCTGCCTAAGGATCTTTGAGTGGTGATACTCCACTGAGAAGCTTGCTCTGCAAGTATATTGCAATCTTTGTGATTTTTGAATAATATATTGGGCAGATTTTGGAGTGTGTGGTTTTTCTCCCGAAAGGGTTTTCCTCATGTAAATCATTGTGTTGTGGTATGCATGATATTTGTGTTTATTTTTGTTTAAGTTTTTGTAACTGTTAAAGATCTGTAAAACTTTTGCATTATTCTCCTCTCAAGATTAGTGTAGGAAATTGTTCCACTACCTTAACTTCCTTACAAGTGGTATAAGAAACTGGTCACCTTTGGTTTCAGTTGTGGGTTGTTGGATTTTTTGAACTAATCTAGATTTGAGTGGGAGCTTGTGTAGAAGACATTTTGTGACCTTGTTGTAGGAATTTTTCAGATGGCTAGTTCATCAGGGAGAATAAAGGTGGAGAAATTTTTTGGAAATAATTTTGAAATGTGGAAGTTGAAGATGGAGGATCTATTGATAGATCAAGATCTATGGGATGTTGTTGATGAGAATGTTTCAAGGCCTACACAGATCCTACTCAAGCTGCTCAATACGATGTTATGGACCATAAAGCCAAGGGTATAATGAGATTATCCTTGGAAGACTCTGTTTTAATCAATGTCCATGAAGAGACCTCTGCACAGAAACTATGGAAGAAGCTTGGTGAGATGTATCAAGCCAAATATTTAGTGACCAAGATTTTCTTGAGGAAGAAATTGTATTCCTTGAGAATGGAAGAGGGTGGATGAATTACAGACCACCTAGAAGCATTCAATATGTTGGTGGATCAGTTGCTGTTAGTTGGTGTCAAAATGGATGAGGAAGAGAAATATCAAATCTTGCTTTGTTCTTTTCCTAATTCGTGGGATTCTCTTGTTATGGCTATTGGGAGTACTTATGTTATATTGAAGACTGAAGATGTGGTGGGTTCTTTTCTTTCTAAAGAGAGGAGGAGGAAGGTATCCATCAGTGCCAAGGTGGCCCTAAGTATTCATGGAAGACCTAAGGAAAAATTCAAGAAGAATGAGAAGCATGAAAAATCCAAGTCCAATGGGAGATCTAAGTCTCCTGGAAAGTCCAAAGTTATTTATTTGAACTAGGGTAAGCCTGGACATGTTCATAAGGACTGCAAAGAAGAAAAGAAGAAGAAAAATAAGAAATTTTACTTTTATTCTAAGTCTGAGGAGGAAGATGGTGACACATTCATTGCAACTTTGGCAACTCATGTAGGTAATGATGCATGGTTAATTGACTTAGGTGCATCTTTCCATATGACCTTTAATAAAGATTAGTTTTCTCAATATGAAGAATTTGATGGAGGTAAGGTGTACTTGGGTGATGATTCTCATTTAGACATTGTTTGACGTGGTAAAATTAAAATAAGATTTCCTAATGGTAGAATAAAAAGGATTAGTGGTGTGTTGCATATCCCTAGTTTAGCAAAAAATTTGTTATCTATGAGCAAACTAATAGATGCAGGTGTGCAGGTAGTATTTTTTGATACAGGATGCAAGATGGTCAGAGGTGCTATGGTGATTGCTAGAGGTGTCAGCTATGACACATTGTATAAGCTAGATTCATGCACTATTGAATGCAACAATACTTCTGTGAAAAGCAAGTTTGTGGAATAAGTGAGGTTTCACCTTCAACAGATGGTCATGGCTTTTGGGTACCCAAGGGTGCTCTTTCTTTTGAATCAAAATTACCTGTAGAGAAAACTATGTTATGACACCAAAGACTTGGCCACATTGGAGAAAAGGTTCTAAGGACCTTGAAAAATAAAAACCTTGCTGAAGGTTTGTCTGATTGTAATCTTGAATTTGATTTTTGTGAGCATTTCATTTATGGAAAACAAAACCACGTTCAGTTTTACTCAAGTTCTCATAAATCTTGTGGTGTATTAGATCTTATTCATTCTAATGTGTTTGTTCATGTAGATGTTCCTTCAATTGGTAAATCCATATATTATGTTTCATTTATTGATGATTATAGTTGAAATACATGGGTATATTTTCAAAAGAGTAAAACTGAATTTTTCAGTCAATTTAAAGAATTTAAAGTAATGGTTCAGTTGTAGACTGAAAAGAAAATAAAATGTTTGAGGATTGATAATGGTGGTGAATTTTTCTCTAATGATTTTGATAAATTCTGTAAAGATTGTGGTTTTCATAGAAAAAAGACAACTCCATATTCTCCACAACAGAATGGAGTTGCAGAAAGAATGAACAAGACACTAATGGAGAAGCTAGGAGTATGTGGAGTGGTGCTGGTCTAGAACAAAGGTTTAGGGTTGAAGTTGTTTCCACTACTTGTTACCTAATTAACAGGTCTCTTACATCAGCTCTTGTTGATAAGACACCTATAGAGGCATGGTCAGGCCACAACCCTTCATTAAGACATCTTAGAATTTTTGGTTGTGAGGCATCTGCACATTTGCCAAAGGAGAAAGGAAGAAAGTTGGAAAACAAGGTTGTGAAATGTATCTTCATCATATACAGTTATGGTGTGAAAGGATACAAGCTTTGGGATCCTATTGCACAGAAGGTAATACATAGTAGCAGTGTTATTTTTAGAGAAACTAAGCCTTCTTTTGTTACATTGCAGCTAGAAAAAATGTAAACAGGAAGATGTGATTCAATTTACTTCTACACTTGAGAAATTTGAATCAAGGCCCATGGATAGACAAGAAGTTGAGGAGAGCTCATCTAGCTCTAAATCTTCAAAAGAGGAGGAGTAACCTCCAACATAGCTTGTTCATAGGTCTACAAGGCATAGAAGGCCACTTGCAAGGTATTTACCTAATGATTGAAGATGTATTTTTTCTTTGAATACTAACATGGATGAACCTAGGTCAGTAGAAGAGGCATTAGATATGAATGATGCAGAATCCTGAAAGATTGCTATGGATGAAGAAATGACAAATTTGAAAAAGAATGATACATGGGATCTTGTACCATTGCCTAAAGGATGAAAGCCTGTTGGTTGCAAATGGGTGTTCAATGATTTTTTCAAATAGAAGTATTGAGAAATACAAAGCAAGGTTGGTTGCAAAAGGTTACTCTCAAGTTGAGGGTGTTGATTATGGTGAGATATTTTCTCATGTTGCAAAAATGACATCCATTATATTTTTTCTTTCTATTGTTGCTGCTTATGATTTAGAGGTTGAGAAAATGGATGTGAAAACTACTTTTGGATGTGAAAACTACTTTCCTTCATGGTGACTTGGAGGAGGATATTTATATGACACAACTAGAGCACTACATGGTGAAAGGTAAAATTCAATTGGTTTGCAAATTGAAAAAGTCTTTGTATGGCATAAAAAAAAGTCCTAGGATGTGGTACCAAAAATTTGATACATATGTGTTGAGTTTGGGATTTGAGCATTTTAAATTAGATCATTGTGTTTATTATAAAACTGATTGTGATTGTTTCCTATTTATTGCATTATATGTTGATGATACTACTCATTGGTAAAGAGAAAGGTATGATTTTAGAACTGAAATCTCAACTTGCTGCTAAGTTTGAAATGAAATCTCTTGGTGTAGCTAAACATATTCTTGGGATGGAAATTAGAAGAGATAGAGTGAATAGAAAGCTATGGCTTCTATCCAAAGTTAGTATGTCAATTCAATTTTACAGAGGTTTGATATGTAGGATTGTAGACCATCGTGTGTTCTTGTTTCGACTAGAACAAAGTTATCTATTTTAGATTGTCCAACATCCCCATCGAAGATGGAAGACATGAGCAGAGTGCCTTACTAGAGTGCAGTTGGAAGTTTGATGTATGCTATGGTTTGTACTAGACTAGACATTGCCCAAGCAGTGGGAGTTCTTTCCAGATATATGTCTAATCTTGGTAGAGTTCAATGGGATGCAATGAAAACAGTCTTCAGATATTTGCGCGGTACCTTAGATTATTCCTTATGTTATCACAATAATATGACTGAAGATGAGATTTCCCTTGATATTCATGGTTATGTGGATTCATACTGGGCAAGTGATGTCGATAGCAGACGATCCACTAGTGCTAATGTGTTTACTTTATTTGGCGGTCCACCAATGCTTATGTGTTTACTTTATTTGGTGGTGTAATTAGTTCGATGAGTAAGCGAAAGGATGTGGTTGCTTTGTCCACTACTGAAGCAGAGTATATGGCAACTACTCATGCTTGTAAAGAAGCCATTTGGCTTAAGAGATTGTGTTCAGATATTGGAATAAAATAAGGTGTAGTGAATTTATTGCGATAGTCAAAGTGCGATATGTCTAGCCAAGAACTCGACATTCCATGCCAAGACCAAGCACATTGATGTATATTATCATTGATATGGTCAAAGATTAGCATGAAGTTTGTTAAGGTAGAGACTTTGATGAATGTTGTTGATTCTTTAACTAAGCCTATGAGCACAAAGAAGTTTAAATGGTGTTCAGAGACTATGGGCCTTTCGGCCCCTATAAATTAAGAGATGATGATGACTCCCTTCCGTTTTCCTTGCAAGGTGTTCGACCAATGGGAGATTTGTTGAGAAATTGTGTCTCAACCTTGCAATTACATAAGACACTATTGATACATAAGGTACTATTCAGCCAACGACGAGGAGGAGGGGGCATGGGGGGATCCCCCCCCCCCTCCGCCCCCCCCTCATGAGGGGTCTGGGGGGATCATCCCCCCAACTGGGGTAGCACAGCCGGGGGGTCTAGGGGCAGCACCCCCAAAAGGAATTTTTTATTTTATTTTATTATTGTAAGTCTAGACCATTCATCATATGTCTCATATCCGACGACCAATATTTTATTAGCTTGACTTGCCCTAGAAGGTAACCCTATTTTATGAGGGCATTGTATTACGCCTTTGTATTGCGATGTATTATGAGATTCTGATAGCGATTGTGTTTCCTTTAGATCTTTGTGTGGTGATACTCATGTGAGAAGCTTGCTCTGCAAGTATATTGTAATCTTTGTGATTTTTGAATAATATATTGGGTGGGGTTTTTCTCTCGAAAGGGTTTTCCCCACGTAAATCACTATGTTGGTGTATGCATGATATTTGTGTTTATTTCTATTTAATTTTTTGTAAATGTTAAAGATTTGTAAAAGTTTTGCATTATTCTCCTCTTAAGATTAGTGTAGGAAGTTGTTCCACTACCTTAGCTTCCTTACAATCACTTCATATAGGTGTATTTGAGTCCATAATTCTTTTGTTAATGATTTTCTAGTTTAGTATATGATTGTTTCTTATTTTCTTTGTCATTTCATGATTGTGTCTTATTTGTTGTTAGTCTTAGCTCTCATATTGTAGGTGATAGTAAATTATAAATTTACAATATTTCCTTAAACACATCACTTAACAACACCTTTAAAAATAAATTGTGTCTGACTTATATTTCCACTTTTGGTTCATCTACGAGTCGCTTAGAATTTGAAAGGAAGTCAGGTGAGCGAAAACAACTTCCTACACCAATCTAAGTAGGGGAGAGTTACAAAAAAAATCATTTTAACACCTTATACAGTTGCATCAAGGAGAAACACATAGAAAGAATGAGATAGAACAACAAGAACACATAAACAACAAACACCTTATATACGTGGGGAAAACCCTTTCAAGTAAAAAACCCCACCCTCCAAAAGCATAGTACTATTATATTAAATCAAATAGAAGTTACAATTCAACTCCAAGTACAAAGCTTCTTCAATAAGTGCTTCAAAACAAACACTTGTTCTAGAGTGAATTTGGTAGCTACTTCGTTACTTGCAAACAAACTATGCATTCTACAATGCAAGACATACAATATATAGAGAATACAAGCCAAGAGAAGCATCTAGAAGAGGATGGGTATCCAAATACACATGTCACAATATCCCATTCCATAGACATGCATTTGGACACATGTACAATATTCCCTTACACCCCTTACATAGACCTCCAAGGAATAATTTTTATTTTGGGTTGCATCCACTAGTAGATTCTTCAAATTAACATCAACCAATCAATTGTCTTTTTGAGTTGGAATTCCACCAACTTATGCCAACAAGTCCTTCACCAACAACAACGATATTTTTTTAGTGCTAAAAAATTTTGTTGGACATTTCCTAGAGAAAAATATCACTCACAAGGCCAAGGTTTACATTGTGCAAGTGAACTCAACTCATCAACAAGCTATGGAGGTTTAATAGCTAATTCTACAAGAGTGGGTTATCTCTCCTACACTTTGAGCTCAACTTAGACTTAGGAGGGTATTCCTTGGTGTATGCCTTAATAGGCATTTAAATCAATCAAATTGGAAAACCAAAACCACTGCAACCAAACCCTAATGTAATCTTAACCCTAAATATTGTCACTAGGTTAAGAAAAATTGGTTGCA
This sequence comes from Sequoia sempervirens, assembly GCA_007258455.2. NCBI lineage: Eukaryota > Viridiplantae > Streptophyta > Pinopsida > Cupressales > Cupressaceae > Sequoia > Sequoia sempervirens. The sequence continues at coordinate 232,635 of VDFB02386926.1, forward strand.
TATAACCCCTGTATAGCTGATTTGAATGTGCAAGCATGACCCACATAAAATATGTATATATGTTAAATGTTCACTTGAGAATGATTCCTTGGTTATATCAACAATCATGGGTGCATAGGAAGGACAACCTAAACTAAATTATTGATTAAAATGTTTTGAGTTGATGATGTGAGATTGGAGTATGGTCCCATACTAGTGCCTATCTATTGGGAAATAAAGTCATAGCATTAAAAAGAGAAAAAAAGGAAAAGAAGAACATGCAGTTGTGCAATAACATACACAAATAAATATGAAACTATGCTATATAGCATACTTAGTAATTCAAACACAATTGCATGTATACATACATAAAGCAAGAAAGATCATTACAAGCCTCACAATATTTTCAAAACAATGTTGCATTCATCTAAATAACATTCATGTTAGTGAATGTGGCAAGGTAAAATATATATCTACATCTAAGAAACCATATTAAATACATAATGTTGTCACATAAAACTGCACCCTACTGAACAACATTTCAGTGTTCTAATGACACAATGGAAATGACCTCAAGGTGTGGGACCTTGCAAATAGAGACCAAGTCTCCGAAGAAGGCCGACTTCCTCTTCTAACTAAGTGCAAATGTGTTGGTCTAACCTAGCACAATGAAAAACCTATCACTACTCTAATCTAACAAGTCATAGAGGAAAATGGATAGAAGGAGAACATGAAATTGAAAGGAAGGTGATGCACCAAGATAGAATGTGTTTCTTCTTGCTTCTAAACAATTCAATACATCAATAAATCAAGTAGATACATACTCAGACATGAAGGTAAAAGGATTTTACTCAAACATGCAAGAGACAACAATGATAATAGCTGGACTTTATTAACATACAAGATTAGAAGCAATATTTACAATGGTAGAATGCAAAAAATGTAGTGTCTGCAATAAAAAAACCCTAGAGAAGCCAAAGGAAGAACCCCTAAAATGAATACATTTCTTTCCTTTATAGATCAGGCATAACTTAGAGTTGAATTCAAATACCCAACCCTAACTTAACTAGGGTTACAAAAAGATGAACATCGATTGGGTCTAGAAAAGATTTGAATTGTGCCCATAACAGAGCAACCACCAAGCCATAAATAATCTAACTATTCGAGCAAGCCCTAGAATGATGGCTCTCATGAATGTAGGGATGGGTTCCTACGAATTGTACAACAAAATTTGGACCAACATACCCTGATAAGAAAATAAGGTGTCTGGAACACATCAAGGAGTAATGGTGCCATCCAAAAATGAAAAGAAGTGTTGAAAAGGCAAAAAAAATTGATCCAAGTTGATCAAATTTGTATGGTAGTTAAGAAAGTCATTGAACAATAACTTCTAAAAATCCACCACAAACAAGAGCAATTAGTCATTTTAGCCTGAATGTGGACCATCAGATCAAGCATGGATGGTCAAGATCAGATCCCTAATGAAACTTTAAAATGCAGTCGTTGATCTCATGAAAGAGCTCCATTACACCATAAACCACAATACCACAGCAAGGAAAGAGGAGCAATGCAGTATAGTGGGGAACAACCTACCACCCCATGAGGGAAATGATCATGAAGAGTGGTAGTGTAGTAACAAATTCCATAAGAGATTTGTTAAGAGTAAGCTTGTAGTATTGTGGGCTAAAGTTTGAAGCTTGTGTTGTAGTGGTAAGAATCCCACTATCCCATGAGGAAGAATGAAGGAGCCTGCAGTATAGTAGGGAACAACCCACCATCCCTGTGAGGAAGAATGAAGGAGCCTACGGTATAGAAGGGAATAACCCACCATCCCCTAAGGAAGCAACAAGGATCCTATAGTGTAGCGGTAGACCAAAGGACAAGCATAAAAAAGAAAGGAAAAAATGGAAGAGGAAAGGGAAATGGGAGGAGGGAGGACCGAAGGTCAAAAAAATAAAGGCTCAAAGAAGATGAGACCAAGCTATAACATCAGACCTTTGGAGATCGGGCATCAAGATGTCAGGTGATGATCGACGAAGGGAAATAAGAAAGTAAAGGGGAAGGCTGAAGACCAACCCTCGAAAGTTGATAGAAGAAGAGCAAAAAATGAAGGAAGAGAGATATTGGTAAAGGTTAATAGTTAAGGCTGAAGGCCGATACCTAGAACACTTAGAAGAAAAGGGGGAAGGAAGGGAGTGATGGAGAAGGCATTGGTAAGGGGGTAAGAGATAGCCTAAAAACCCAATAATCTGGGACTTAGCCAAATTTGGAACACTTCAAGGGAAACACATGCAAGATGACTCATGGAAGATCACTTAGATCGGATACCAGTGATGGGTCATCAAAGAGGGGCATGGAATGACAAAATTTTGGTGATTTTTGTGGGATGATTTCCTGCTAATCATGGAGTCTAGAGGCTTTATCAATCCATTGGACATAGAGTCATGAGGGTAAAACTTAATAGCTGGGCTCTCACAAAGCAAAAAAAAATGTGTGTAGCCACACTTGGAGGAAAGCAGGGAAACTAGAGCATACATAACCTTAAGGATAAGTAGGGTGTGCAAAGCACTTCAAGGAAAGAAAAACATTTATAATATATACATGAAAACTCAAAAATTATCAAAAATAAGGTTTGAGATGAATCCCATTGACTGAGATTAGAAGAATCTCACCATCCAGCCTAGAAAGATAGAATGCATTGTCCTCCTTGCAACTAGTGATGACGTATGGACCACTCCACATGGAATCAAACTTAGTATGTCTTCCTTCTTTAGCCCTGTCTGCATCCCATTTCAGCACTAGATCTCCCTCTTGGAACACTCTATGAATTATTTTTTTGTCAAAATTTATTTTGACCTGTTCTTGATGTGCTCCTATGACTTTCATAGATTTGTTCCTTGTTTCCTCCAATTCCAAGAGTTCAACCATCCTTACTATCATAGCATCACTTTCCTCTAACTCCAATCGATGTGCCAACTCAATGGAAGACAACTCCAATGATAATGATAACCTTGCTTCCCTTCCATAAACTAGCATGAAAGGAGAATTACCAAATTCTCTTTCAGGAGTAATTCTATCATCCCAAAGGGTTGTCTTTAACTTGCTATGCCAAACCCTTTAATTGTCCTTAATGGTCCTCTTAATAATTCTGATCAGATTTTTGTTTGAAGACTCAGTTGGGCCATTACCCTGAGGATAGTAATTAGATGAGGTCTTCAAGTAAATTCCATGGTTCATTGCCCAATCAAGGATTTGAGCACTAGTAAAAGCCTTGAAACTATCTAAAATAATGGTGGATGGAGTGCCAAATCAGGTAACAATTCCATCAAGAAATTCTAAAACTGAAGCATCAATGGCATCCTTCAAAGCAATTGCCTCTTTCCACCTTGTAACGTAGTTTGTGGTTGTCAAAATCCATTTATGACCAGCACTTGATGGTGGATTTATCATGCCAATAAAATCCAAACCCAACTGTGTAAATGGTTGATCAACTTGGATGGGTTGAATAGGAAGGGCAACCAACCTTTACTTTCTAGAAAAGAAAGCACACTTTTTACAATTTCTCACCCATTTGTGAGCATCATTGAACAAAGTTGGCCAATAATAATGATCCCTCACAATCCTTGTAGCAGTAGTCCTTGCAGAAAAATGGTCACTTGAAGAGCCATCATGAAATTCATTTAGCATTCTACTGACCTAATCTTCCTCTATGCATCTTAATAGGACTCCATTGAAATCCTTTCTGAAGAGTATGTCATCCACTATGACATAGGGAATGGATTGTAATCTGAAATTTCTTCTTTTGGTCCTATTTAGACCCAAAGGATATCGACCTTCCTATAAAAGGGTAATCATATCATGCACCCAACTGCCTTGTATGTTTGCATTTGGTGATTGTTATTCTTGTAGCACAAGGGAAGCCTTTGTAGGAGTCTCAAATGTTGAGAAAAGTTGTTCACATATCCCTTTGCCTCTCCCTAGCTTGGTGATCTTGATGTCAACGTCATACTCCATCACCTTGGTGATCCATCTAGCCCTTTTTTCATTGATATCTCTACTTAACATGAACTCTTTAACATTGACATGGGGCAGCATTATTTGTATCCTATTATTAGACAACATGTGTCTAAAATTTTTTAATTCTCTAATAGCAGCAAGAGCTTACTTTTCAACGTAGTTATACTTGACCTCATAATCTTTAAGCCCTTCACTAAAGAAAGCAATGGGTTGCTCCATATTTTCTTTATTTAGCTAGGTTAGTACACATGATATACTTGATTCACCTCCAAAGGTATAAAGAATGAAATACTTCTCATAATTATGGTTGATGAGGGTAGGATCTTGAGCAATTTCTTGTTTGATAGCCTCAAAACTATCTTTACCTTCCCTAGTCCATTTGAAGACCATATTTTTTTTAAGCATAGAAGTAAAAGGATTAACCAAAGTAGCAAGATTTGGAATGAACCTCCTCACAAAGTTAATTGTGCCTAAGAAACTCTGTAATCCTTTCTTGTGAATGGGAAGTGGGATGACCAAGATATATTTTACTCTTGCAAGATCAATGACCAAGCCATCCTTTGAAACAATGTGCCCAAGAAGCCTGGCTTGATTAGTAGAAAAAACACATTTATTTGGATTTAGGGATACCATATTCCCTACATTTCTGAAATACTTGCTCAAGGTGACTAAAATGGTATTTTGCAAGCTTTGAAAACAATGAGATATGATCCAAGTAGACCAAAACAAACTATCTAAACACACCCTAAAATGCAATATCCATGGCTCTTTGAAAAGTGGCACCTGCATTGGTTAGACCAAAAGGCATTTTACAATAAGCATAGGTGCCCCACTTTGTAGTAAATGTTGTCTTATGTTGATCAGATTCTTGGACTAGAATTTGGTTGTAGCCTAAATAATCATCCAAGAAAGAAAACCTTTCTGACCCACTGACTCTTTGTAAAATATGCTCCCTGGAGGGGAGGGGATAATGATCCTTTAGGGAGGCTATATTTAGATCCCTAAAATCTACATAAAGTCTTATTTCCCCATTCTTTTTTCTGATAGGAACAAGATTTGCAACCCATGAAGAGTGCTTGATGAGAAAAAATATTCTAGCCTCAATCAATTTGGCTAACTCCTTTCTCATCAAAGGCTCAATCTTAGGATTTATAGGCCTTTAATTTTGCCTTATAGGTTTGGCATTAGGATCTAATTCAATAGTATGTTGGGGAAGGCCTAGGTCAAAACCCTTTAGGTCTTCATAAGTCCAAGCAACTACATCATTGTATCTATTGCAAAGATCTATGAAAACATCATGTTTAGTGGTAGACCATACCTTTCCCAAGTTTAGAGACTTTCCCTCTGAAATTTCTATTAGCTTGAAGTCACCCTCCTTTGCAGCTAATTTCATCTTTTTCTGCTCTAACTGATCATTAGTGTTGAAAATACCTTCAAGGGTGATAAGACCATTTGGTAGTTTTTTGTTGCTCAACTGCACAATCTGATCACCATACTCATTTTGTAGCTTGGACTAATTTCTTTTAGAAAATTCTGCCTCATCTTGCATAAAATTCACTATCTATTGGTCACTGTCAAAGACTTGCCAGTGATATCGATTATCTGGAACAACAGGCCTCACCATAAGTCTGATATGCTACTCCATTTTTCTTGCAATATGTGTTGGTATGTCAAATTGAGCACCAACTGCTGCAAGTCTATCAACATGTTTATTCTAATTTTTTGGAGTTGTTTGGATGTTAAAACCCTCAATTAAATCCCAAACCCTATGCTTGTAGGATTTGACCAGATTGTTCTTGGTTGAGCTTTGAGTTCTAACTTGATGGACAACCAATTCATTATCACCAAAAACTTGTAACAATTTGATGTACCTTTTTTGTGCAAGTTGGAGACCTTGGATGAGTGTTTCATACTCAACCACATTGTTAGCGCAACTAAATTGAAGCTTGAAAGAGATAATATTTTTTCTTACTTGAAGATACTAATATTCCACCAGCACCAACACCATTTTTATTTCTAGAACCATAAAAAAACATCTACCACAATCCCCCTAAGTCTTCTTGAGTTTTTATGAGATTGGGGATATTAGCATTCTCTTCATGAATGTAGTAGGTGCCCAAACCAGTCTCCTCCACTTCAACAATAGTTAATAGGTCAAACTATAAAGCACTACCCCATTCATCCAACAAACAATCAAGTACCTCCTCTATAGGATTTGTAGGCTCATAGACATAACACTCTTCTTTTTGCTCATGCAATGTGTAGTTCATGTTTATTGGACTAGGAGTGTAAGGCTCTAAATGATCCTTTGATATGGGCCTAGATTTCATGGTTACTTTAGTGCCATATTTAGTTCTAAATAGCATGTGAGACCAATCGGTAGATAGGTACCCACCTATCTTAGAAATGAAATCTCTAGATAAGCAAATGGCAAAGTAAGTGAGGAGGTCTATGACTGAAATGTCTTGCAACACATCATAGTTGGGACATGCATGCAAGGAAAAATTTAGGTCTTTAATTACTCCCACTATATTGACAACAGTGTCATCCAATTTTAAAACTTTTTAGCCACCGATTCATTCTTGATACCATGTATGTCAATAATTCCCTTAGGTATGACTGAACTACTAGCCCTAGATTCTATCATATAATTATGCACTATATGATTTTCAATAATTAGAGAAAGATAGAAGGGAGGTGGCTTACTATTTTTTCTTGAACTCCCTTCCTCTTTAGATTGCACCAAGCTGATTGATGGACTAGTCTGTTCTTTTTCTTGCACATCATCCTCTTGTTTATGTTCCTTTAAAGCCTGTTGTAGAAAATCCCTTTATGATGGGATAGATAGAGCCTCCCAAATAGTAACATTCAGTTTGGCTTTCTTCATTTGCTCCACTATGTTGAAAGGAAGTTGATTAGCTTTAGAAGGAACCTTTGGAACAACATCAACTCTTGTTGCTTGAGTGATCTTAGGCTGCTCCACCACTTGTTTAGGCCTATCAACAAGCCGATTTGATTGTGGAACCTCTACTATTCTACTTGTTGGCCCAACATTTACAACATTTTGAGATGGTTGGGAAGATGTTGGTTTCCCAACCATGGAAGATGCACCACCCTCCATAACTCTTTTCTTTGATCTTGTATTATGTGTTATTGCATCAGTATCCACTTGATTTACACCACAAAAATCTTCTTGACCCCAAATGAAAAATGAGGAATCTTCATGTGTATGATTTTGATTACTAGAAGTTGTTTGGCATGTGCCAATCTACTGCTCTGAAGTAGAGGTTTCATTTTGAGCTACCAAAGTTTGCACAAACTCTCCATTTTGACAAGCATTTTGATTATGAGCTTGCTCATAAGGGTAACACCACTCATGCTCTTGGACTAGATTATTTTTCACTGGGACCAAAGCCTTAGGAATTTTGGTAGTAGCTATGTGCATGCTATTCAAAGGCTTAGTATGATTCCATTGATTTTGTCCTTGATAAGGTGGTCTATTTTTTTGATAACCTTGATTTTGAGATTGATAAGGCCTATTATTTTGAGCTTGTTGCCTATCCCACGTTATCATCCTATTGTTCCAATTTCGGAGCAAGGTGTACAAATCTTCTGGAATTGTAGTAGCAGTAGAAGGTTGGCTCATGGAAGCCATTGGAGTAGGAGCCACCAATGGCTGTGAAGGAAGCTCTAGAAATAAAAGCATTGGTGGCCTATGAGCTATCTTCCCAGCTTGAATTAAACAATTTTTTTCCCTTATGGAAACCTCATATGCATTTGGTAAGGTAGAAACACCCATTGATTGAATCATAACAACTATATCACTATTAAGAACTCTTAAGAAGTATAGGAAAGCATGCTTAGGATCAGAAGGTTTGACCAAGGAAAAGATTCTCTCCCAAGTTTTTTGAAATCTGTAGTTGAAATCACTCTTGAATTCATGAGGTTCTCTTTTAATTGTGGTTAATTTTTCTACCAATGATAGATGGTCACTCTTATCTTCAAAATGTTTACATAACTTCTCACCTAACTCGTCCCAATTGTGAATGGAGTTGGGTGGTAGATCTCTATACCACTGCAGTGCTTTACCTTTCAATGAAGTGGCAAGTAATCTAACAACCATGTTGTCTTTTGGTACATCATGCACTGACCATATGTTCACCTCATCTATGATGTGCTCTACTGGAGTTGTAGATGTTTCACTAGTAAAATGGGGAATACTCTTGAGGGTATTGACTCATATATCATCTTTTTGGGCTAAAATTAGGGGGTTGCCATCAATAAAAGACACAAAAGGTTGATTTCTAGGTAAAGCCATATGGAATAAATTTTTGTTCATATGGACAATAGGTGTTCTAGTTTGAATCTACTCACAGGTGGCGTAGATAAGGTTCTAGGAGGACTTGTACTTCTATTTCTTCTTATAGATGACAAAGATTGTCTATTTCTCCTTCTAGAAGTGGAAAAAGAGAGTTGAATGTATTAGAAATTACCTCTAGAAGATGATCTTGTTTGAATTCTTGGCATGAATTTGTAGGTCTGTTCTTGAACCAAGAATTCTAGGTAGCAACAGTGTCACCAATTCATATGTAGAGTCCTCCCTTGATTACAGAGTCGATAGGTACTTGTTTGAGAGTGTAGACACGTAAAATGTACTAATTGACATTGGGCATCTGATCCTGACCACTAACATAATTTCGTCATGAATCATCCTTCGGTCTAACCATTTAATCAAATTCCTTTATTCGATTAAATTCATCAATATTCTTCTCTTAATTAAATAAATTAGTTATCTAATTAAGTCATTCTTTCTCGATAATTAAATCAACCCGTCTGATCTAACTATCCCCATTTAATTAACTAATTAACTTTATTTGATTAAATTTCTAAAGTCTATCTATTAAATGAATTAAATTAAAACCTTATTTAGTTAAATCTAACATCATCTCTTTTAGTTAAATAAATAAAAAATCCTTATTTATTTAATCCCTTATCACATTTCTTCTCATATTTGATTTAAATAAATCCACAAATTTAAGTCAAATAGGTCACATCATTTAATCCCTCCATTAAATTAATTAACCTTGATTAATTTAATCTCTTCTCATGTCCCATCCTCTAGCTTTTCCCACTTGCACATGAAAATAGATTTAATTGATTTATTAAATCTCTATTTTCTTCAACAAGGCATCTTTTAAGGAATATTCCCCAAGTTTGAATTCAAATTCCAAGTGGGATAAGTCCTTCCAACAAGGCATTTACTCCATCTTACATGTCCTTTTCCTTGAGCCAAGTGGCATTCAATGCATTCTTCCTTCCCTCTTGCATGTCATTTCAACAAATTCAAAATTCAAATATATGCATTTATTGACACATTCTTCAAAACTTGCACATCCTCCATCCATTCACAAGTGGACAAGTGGCACTTTGCCATTAGCTAATGCTTAGTCCCACATTGCTCTATTTTGGGCATTCTTTCATCTTCTCATTCTATAAATAAGAGGCTAATCTCCTCATTCTATCATCCACAATTTGAGTAAACTTACTATGCTCAAATCATTAGCAACTTTCATCCATCATTAGTAAATTCATAGCTAGGTTTTGCAGATTTTTCTATTGGAGCACTCATCAAGCATCAAAAAAGTGGATCATTCTTCATCACACATCAATCTTGCATTGTAGGAGTTGGAAAGGGCCAATTTTTGCATCAAATTGGCACCAATTCCCCCATGGGATCAAGAGTTTGCTTGTTTTAATAGGATTTTAATCTATTTCATTGTGTTCTTCATTCTTCTTTCCTATTTTAAACTTTGCTAATGATTTCATGGGGAATCCTTGTTCTTGCTTGCATTTTACCTTCTAATGTGTTTTTTCATGTTGTTTTGCAGGTATTAGGATTGGGGTTCGATAGAGAGCCTCTTCAAGGTTGGAATGTTGAGAGCAGCACCGCTCTCTCAACAAATTGAAATGAAATTTATGCTTGTCCCACCGGGTGTGCCAAAAGTTGTTGTCACAAAAAACTGCACCATACTAAACAAGAGTTAAGTGTTCTAATGACACAATGGAAATGACCTCAAGGTGTGGGATCTTGCAAATAGAGGCCAAGTCTCCAAAGAAGATTGACTTCCTCTTCTAACTAAGAGAAAATGTGTTGGTCTAACCTAGCACAATGAAAATTGTATCACTACTCTAATCTAACAAGTCATAGAGGAAAAGTGATAGAAGGAGAACATGAAAATGAATGGAAGGTGATGCACCAAGATAGAATGTGCTTCTTCTTGCTTCTAAACAACGTAATACATCAATAAATCAGCTAAACACATACTCAAACATGAAGGTAAAAGGATTTTACTCGAACATGCAAGAGACAAAAATGATAATAGCTAAACTTTATTAACATAAAAGCTTAGAAGCAATCTTTACAACGACAAAATGCAAAAAGTGTAGTGTTTGCAATAGAAAAACCCTAGAGAAGCTAAAGGAAGAACCCCTAAAATGAATACATTTCTTGCCTTTATAGATTAGGCATAACTTAGAGTATGTTGAATTCAAATACCTAACCCTAACTTAACTAGGGCTACAAAAAGATGAACTCCAATTGGGTCTAGAAAATATCTGAATTGCACCCATACCAGAGCAACCGCCAAGCCATAAAGACTCTGATATTTTGAGCAAGCCCCAAAATGATGGCTCTCATGAATGTAGGGATGGGCACCCACAAATTCTACAACAAAATCTAGACCAACATACCCTAACAAGAAAATAAGGCATTTCCAACACATCAAGGAGTAATGGCGTTGTCTAGAAATGAAAAGAAGTGTTGAAAAGGCGTAAAAAATCGATCCAAGTCGATTAGATTTGATATGGTAGCTGAGAAATTTGTTGAACAATAACTTCTACAAATCTATCGTGAACAGGAGCAATTAGCCACTGAAGCTTGAATGTGGACCATCAAATTGAGCATGGATGGACAAGATTAGATCCCTAATGAAACTTTAAAATGCAACCGTTGATCACATGAAAGAGCTCCATTACACCATAAACTGCAATACCACATCAAGGAAAGAGGAACAATGTGCTATAGTGGGGAACAAACTACCACCCCACGAGGAAAAGGATCATGAAGAGTGGTAGTGCAGTAACAATCGCCATAAGAGATTTGTTAAGAGTAAGCTTTGCAGTATCATGGGTTGAACATTTGAAGCTTGCGGTGTAGCAGTAAGAATCTTGGTATCCCACGAGGAAGAATGAAGGAGCCTGCGGTATAGCAAGGAACAACCTACCATCCTTCGAGGAAGAATGAAGGAGCCTACAATATAGCGTGGAATAACCCTCCATCCCACGAGGAAGCAACAAGGAGCTAGTAGTATAGCGATAGACCGAAGGCTAAAAGCTGAAAGAAGAAAGGAAAAAATGGAAGAGGAAATGGAAACAAGAAGAGGGAGGACCAAAGGTCGAAGGCCGAAAAGAGAAAGGAAGGTTTGAAGAAGATGAGACCAAGCTATAACATTGGACCTTCAAGGATCGAGCGTCGGGATGTCGAGCGATGATTGATGAAGAGAAAGAAGAAAGTAAAGGGGAAGGCCGAAGATGGACCCCCAAAAGTTGATAGAAGAAGAGTGAAAAATGAAGAGAGATATTGGTAAAGGGTAACGGGTAAGGCCGAAGGCTGATACCCAAAACACTTAGAAGAAAAGGAGGAAGGAGGGAGTAATGGAGAAGGCATTGGTAAGGGGGTAAGAGACAACCCGAAAACCCAAAAATCTGGGGCTTAGCCAAATTTGGAACACTTCAAGGGAAACACATGCAAGATGACTCATGGAAGATCACTTAGACCAAATATCAATGATGGGTCATCAAAGGGGGCCATGGAATGACAACACATACATAGTGGCATGGAGACATTCTACAACATAAAATCTCATTATAATACTAGTCTTCTTTGAGTTTGTAGGTATGCAATCTCTCAAAAAACTAGACTGTGGCATTAGTGGATGCCCTACAGTCTTTATTGGAATTTGGAGACCACATAGCAACCAAAATCCTTTAGAAATGATCAAAAAAATTATATAACAATAGAAAGGAATCAACCCAAATTGTTGCGCACTATTCACATTTGAAATCCACAACCACATGACAATTCCCACCCAAAATGGACATAGTAGATGGAAGGAGGATGACCTGCAATTAAAGTTAGTAGATGTGTGAGATGATGCCATAGCTATGGGTAGGTGAAGGAGGTGCATGTAGAAAAAATTTCATCGATCCTTGGATGTGTAGCAAACAAGAATTATGGACCTTGTATTTTCTTTTTTTGATACTTTTACACCGAACAAGAACCAATGCCACTTTCACAAAAGTTTTGTATCTTTGTCAGCTCCTAAAAAGACTTAGAATTAAAAATCTTGGACTCCCAAAAAAGGAATAAGAAATTATCAAGGTTTGAGCCTCAGGTCTACCTCATGAAGCACACTACACATCAAACCACAAGTATGAACATAGTTGAAACACTAAGGCAACAAAGACAGCTTGTCAAAAATAGATTTTGCAACTTGGGTTCTTGACTAAGGCTTGAACATGGGGGGTGAAGGAACAATAGAGAGCAATATGATCCAATTGGAATTTATGAGATAAGTTATTAATGAAGGATCATACACTAGTGAGACACACAAAAGGAAGAGACTCAATCAAAAAGGATAAAACAAACTTGAGTCCCAACACCTTGTTCTTTACTAGAAGATGATTTAGGTGATCTATTTGCTTCTTTAAAAAAAATGTTCATCATTTCTAGGCCTTCACTAAAGGAACACTTAATCTTCTCATTCTTAGGCTTGTCACCTTTTGAAGAAAAGGTTTCATTAGTTGCATTTGAGGCACCAGGTTTCTAATATTTCTTCTTCTCCCCTTGGTTATTTTGTTTCTTATCCTATTTTCCTCACCCTTTTTGCTCTTTTATACCTTGATTTGGAATCAAATAATGTGACTTTGAAGGTTTTATTATACCTATATGAACCAATTTGACTTTCTCTTTAGTGATTTCTACTACAAAATCATCAAGGTAAGGCATTTTATAGGTGGAACCTAAGGTACATTTTGTGGCACAAAATGCAACAAAAAAGATTGAATAGTTTAAACCAATCTTACAAAGAATAATCAAGATAAGTTTTGTCATTTTTTTATCCCATATTTCTTTAGCTACAATATAATGGCTTTTATATTTCTAAATAATTCTTGAATGGTTTCAAAAAAATGGAATTAACCATATGGTTTTGTTCTCCAATTAATGACCCCTCACTTCATCCTACTGACCAAAGAGGTTGTCCAATGTGATCTAAACATCATTTGGAGTAGTGGAAAATTCAATGTAAAAGAGTAAGTCATAAGAGACATATATACACAAGGTACCATAAGCTTCATCAAATTTATTATAACATTTTAGATTTTATACTATCAATGTAGGTTATGTCTCAAGTCCCATTGTAACCCTATATAGCCCTAATTTCTTAAGATAAACTATCATTTTGAACTTCCAATCAATATAGTTGTATAGTGTGAGGATATGAGTTTTTAATTGATCCATTAGTGTAAAAAATTAGATTGTTGTAGTAGTAATTGTTGTGTAGAAAAAAGAGAATGCAAAAATTCAAGAAATAAGGCATGCAAGACACCCACCTTTTCATTGCCTATTTGTTTGTGAAAATCTCACTCCCAAATTAAGAATTATCTCCTATCAAAAAAATCCCCCTTTTAAAGCACAATAGAAGGGAAAAAAATACCCCCCCTTAACATAGAAGTGGTGCTTGGGTGGCTAATGGAAAATGTCATTAGTAGAGAAATGAGTTGGTAGGTGGCAATTTGAATAGACTATTGGTAGTCTACTATTGATTCTAGAAGTTTTTGCAATGGTTGTTGAGCCATTGGGTGGCTAAGCCACTAACCACTAGTGGTTAGTAAACCACATCACCCAAAATCTACATAAATTCAAATTGTTTTGCATAGTACAATACAACTTGCCATACAAAGACATTTTTTTACCCTAAAGCTTCCAACGCAAAATTTGATGTTTTACATGGAAATGGGGGGTTTTGGACCTTCTAGACTCAATGGTGAGGTTTATTTGGCTTAAAAATGCTCCAAATGAAAATTGTTCACTAAATTTGAGCTTCATATTCTCATTCACAACTTGAGTTTTGGTTCTCCAATATTGGTGAAATAAAGGTCTAATTAAATTTTCTTGAGCCTTTTAGATGTTATGGAATAGCTGAAATCACCATCAAGATTGCCAAAATACTAAAAACACCTAGATTTAAAAAAAAAATGCAAGTGACGAACCCTAGAGGTTAAAAAACCTCTATTAACTTTTTTATTCTCTAGATCATCTAAAGATACAAGAGAGGAGAATACTGGATTTTTAAGAAACCTACATGAAAATATAATTATCCCCCTACCCCCAAATCTCTTAAAAATAGAAACTAAAAATAAATCTTTCCTAAAACTATTTGCTTATATACTATGTTACAATCTATATAAAAAAACCCAAAATATGGTGCAATGAATAAAATAAAGTAAACTATAAATGGAATGATATTGAAATCAAAATTCCAAAATAGAATTAGTCTCCAAAATAAATGTAAGAGCTCACGATGGATTGCCTTAATATCCACAAGAAATGAAGACAACTAAAAAATATATAGCCTTATAGTTTCAAAATCTGATGAGGATGAGGATATGACATAAAACCAAAAATCAAGGGATTTCTTATCTAATTTTTCAAATATGCAAGGATAAGGAAGAAAGTATAATCATATGAAAGAAGGATAATGTGCAACTCAAAATCATATGCTACCTAAGTAATTAAAATACATTAACTCAATAAACCTAAACAAAAATGTGCAATATCATACTTACAATAAACATATCAAAGTAATAAAAATATTACACTAACAAGGCAAAGGCATGGGTGATCAACATACTATGCACACATGGAGATTTGGCTGTGGAATAGTATGGTTTCAAGTGAGATTACAAGGCATAGGAATGAGTACTTGAAACAAAGAACAAGTTATGTGAATTATAGTTACATGTAGATTAATATAGGAAGTATATCCCTAATTTTGCATGCATCTCAATGCCAATGAGAATTTTAAAGAAGGATGAAATATTATCCTAGGAAATATATGACATAGATCCATTGAGAATAGAGGAAAAAATGCATGACACAATATCAAAAGATATGGTTATTGGAACTAGGATGATGTTGTAATCTACAAAGTCACAAACTAACTATTTGAAATAAGATAAGCAATAGGGTTGATATGACTAGATAAGTGGGGTAAAATAAATTTTAATGTTATAATTTTTCTATGGTAATGTTTCCTTTTAGTAGTTTTGTGACTAGATTCTTCCGTAGATAGATGGAAGCATTAGAAGTTCAATGTCTAATAGAATAAATAGTTCATGTAAACAAGGAAAATAGGTTTGATGTGAAAATGGGTTGAGAATGTCATGGTTTTAAGAGGTTGATGTGTTGATGGTACTGTAAGGAGAATAAAATATAGAGAAATAGGAAGGTGTGAGAGAAATTTGAAAGGAAGATAATAGTATTATTTGGGAAAGAAGGCTCATGTTGGAATTATGTTGCTTCAAATGGAAATGTGTACTATAAACAAGAAGAGTTTACACAACAAAGTTAGCATTGCACTAGACAATGGTAAATATGATACAAGTAGGTCATACAAAGAGGTAGGTTGCAAGACATAGAGGTTGTATGTTTTTAAGACTATGTAGATTTTTTTATGTTAGTCGATGGATTCACTTGCCTATGGTAAATATATTTCATATTGTACATAAAAATCAAGGGTAGGATAGCTTGCCTATGGTGAATGACATACTCCTAACATGATTTGTATAGCAACAAAGGTGAGATGCAAAGTCTATAAAAAAAGTGTACTAAAGAAATTTGTAGAATAAGAAATGGGGTTCAAAAGTGCATAGATAAGTTACAAAGATAATTATGGTTAGGTAGGGATGAACACACAAGAAAGTATTTCTCACAATCAAGAATAGAGTGTAGTGTACACAAGATTATTTGTAGGATTAAAGACTAGTTAATACAAGTATATGCATGTGATAAAAATAGATTTATGTAGGGATGGGTGCATAAGAAAGTGTTTCTCATAATCAAGAATAGAGTGTAATATACACAAGATTATTTATAAGAACAAAGACTAGTTCATGCAAGGATATAAATGCAAGAAAAAGAGTTTTATGCAAGGTTAGATGCACAAGAAATCGTTTCTCATAATCAAGCATAAAGTCTAGTGCACACAAAAT
This sequence comes from Sequoia sempervirens, assembly GCA_007258455.2. Classification (NCBI taxonomy): domain Eukaryota; kingdom Viridiplantae; phylum Streptophyta; class Pinopsida; order Cupressales; family Cupressaceae; genus Sequoia; species Sequoia sempervirens. The sequence continues at coordinate 248,964 of VDFB02386926.1, forward strand.
TATTTGAAAGAACAAAGACTAGCTCATGCAAGGATATGCATGCGAGAAAAAAAGATTTATGTAGGTTTATGCATGATAGATTGAGATGGAAGGAAAATGTAAAAATTAAGTGGGAAGATACAATGTATACATATAACACATGGGTGGTTGACTACTAAAGTGGGTATACTTGTGAAAGGTTAGGATCATGATGTCACATGAGGAAGGATTGATTGCAAAAAAAATGGAAATGATTTCAAAGTTTATTGGGAGTATTAATTGTACAAAAAGGGAGCCTTAAGTATAAAGTGGATGGAAAAGTATCTATGTTAAGGAAGTGTGGAAATAATAACATAAATGACATAATTATAAAGGGGGTCACAATGTTTAATACAAAAGTATGTATGTTTATTGTTCAACATGAAGGAAAGATGAGTTGGCAAGTGGCACAACAACGGCATGAGCATTAGAGAGTTCATTTCAAGCATTAAACAGATCGATCAAGCTAATGCCAATAGGGAAGAGATTTTGGACATTGATGGATGGATTTTTAAAATGACATTTACTATCATGAATGGTTGAAAAAAAAAGTAATGGTTTAAATTTTGAAATGCATTACACCAAAGTGTTGAAAGCATCAAGTGAAAGTGAACCCTTGGTGTGTTATAGAGTGAAAATGTATTATAAACCTACTAAATGTTATTCATGCAAGACAAAAAAGAAAATCATTTATAGTCATGGCGCCACAAAGAGTATTCAAAAGTAATTGTTGTGAAAGGAGACAAAGAGTAGAGGCTAAAAAAAATATTAGATAATGTTTTGTTTATGAGGTTGAAGACATCAAAATAAAAGATTTTAATCTAATGAAGCTTCCACTGGAAAACAATATAATACAAGAAATGCATGGATACCTAGGATTTGAGGTTAGATCAAAGACATAAATCATTTTAATATGACAATTAATAGAAATGTATGTGAAAGGATTTGAGTTGAGGAAATTGATAATTTAAGAAACAAATGATAGCATTGGAATGACAATTGTCAATTTCTATCAAACACCAAATTTTTGCACTTGCACAAACTTCCATATTCTAGAAAAGCTAAGTCATTGGTGTGATTTTTTTAAAACAGATTTCACATGAATATTTTATAGTTAATTAGAAGGATACCGTTCTTGTGAATCTTTTAGCTATTTTTAAATTGATAACTGTTCTCCATAATCAGAAATTGCAAGAAGGCTATGCTTTTCAAGATCCAACTACATAACCTTAAGAAGATTAAAAAAATGATTTAAGTTCTTCTATTTGTGCGTACTTGCAGTCAACATGATACACATTTGACTCTATTTATTAATTAATTGAAAATAAAAAAAATGTGTTATTTTTTATTTTCAATTAATCACTAAATACAGTCAAACATGTATTCTATTGACTACATAGACGTCGCCCTGCAAAATCAAAGCGATTGAGATGCCAAACCCAAAATTTGGGACTATATGTACAAATAGAGTGCGTGCGAAACAAGTTTCCTGAGGCAATGGGAATAATCTATAATTATTGCCCCTTCATAGCAAATGTTATGATTGAGATGGCACGTGAGACTTAGGACCAGGGTACAAAATTCCACTATATGCCAGTATATTATGGACCTCCTCTAGGACATAAAGTCAAGAAGGTTCCAAGTCATATTCTTAAATAATTCATGTTGATCATGACAGGTAAATCAATGGCTGACCATAAGGAGTTGAGGGACTAGTGGGTGCCTGCATTCCAGGCGTAGTACACAAAATAGTACTAGTTGTGCTGGCACTAGTCATAGCCCATCCAGAGTTAAAGTATGAGTTATCTGGACATTTCAGCTGAATGTTTTTCTGAACATTATGAACACTCAACCACTGACATAAGTGCCTACATGTTCAGGGAGGAGTTGTTAGAAGCAGTGTGCATATTTAGAAATTGGTTACATCATGAGAAAGTGAAGAGTAGGTGTGCAACTAAATTTGCACAAGATGGATGAGTACTAGAACAAATTCTTGTAGTAACGTCATTGAAAGACAAGGGCATGAGAATTGCCTTGGATCGAGCATCCTCAGCAAGGTGCCAATGCCCACACAGGACGAGGATTGAGCGATGGTGAAGCTACAAGAATAGAAGCATGGTTTAAATATAAAGAGGGGTTATCGATAGGCGTCGTACTGAGCACATAAATTTGTTGAAGGGGCCTTCCACAAATTGTGTGCACAACTTTAAATGAGATGGTCCAAGGTTCATAGAAGATGGAAATACACTTTTATGAAATTTCCATCTTCTAGGAAATTGTGCAAGGTATTTGAATACAATCAATGAGGAAGAGGTTGTGCACCTTGTAGATGCCACACTTTTGGAGAAAAAGGTCATACATATTTTTGATCGGGAGAAGATTAGGAACTTGGTTTTGTTAAGGTTTGTGTTTGATGTTTTTTGTTATTCTTATGACAAACCTCGTCTTTGATGCGTGAAAGTCTTTAATCTTCTATATTTGTTGAGGATTTTTTTAGTTGTTCATTTTATGGCCTCATACTGCTTCAATCCAATAGTTCACATGGGTATTGATAATTTGGTGGCTCTACACAATGGCTCCTTTAAACAAGCAACACCAGAAGTCTGTGCCAAAAGTTTTTCATGTGGTACGTACTTTGATTCTCCAAAGAATGTGGTTTTACCCATCCTTGAGTTTGATAATGCATGTAAGCGACTAGAGCATTTTACTTTGATAGGGTATTTGTTGGAAGAACTCCCCACAAAAGCATGCTACAAAACTGGGTTAACAAGCATTTGTCCTTGTATAGGGTCAGACTTGACGATGTCAAGAAGCTCACTAAAGGGTTCTCTCTTTTTCACTTTGCTAAGGTCAGCCATGCTAAGACCATTCTCAAGCATGGTTTGTGATATGTCCATGTGTCACTACTAGTCTTTTAGCCCTAGACATGAGATTTCTCTATTTCATATGAGAAGATGCTTTGTGCGTCAATTTGGCTCAAGTTCCTAAGGCTACATGTTCCTTGTTGGAACATTTTGGCCACCATTGTTGCTTCCTTGGGAAAGGTCATTTGTGTTAAGATTGATGGGTTCTATTAGGCTCATCCACATAAACATGTATATGTCGAGATCAATTTATCCAAGGATTTGAAAGAATCTATGGGCATTCTGATTGGACATCTTCATCACACCCAACATGTGTTATACCTCAATCTACCCAATACTTATTTTTAGTTCCAATTTGCTAAACATAAGATTAAGGATTGCCCTTTGGTGGCCTCTTGAGTGAAATCACCTCTTTGTTCTACTGAGGTTCCCTAGTTTGCTAATGTTCCTTCCTTGAAAACTAAGGAAAAATGGACAATGGTTTCACGCCACAAAAATAAGAATGCTAACTCTGGTAACTCCCAAGCTAAATCCCAAGCCACTAAGGATCAAACAATTATAAAAGTATAACCCGCAAATGTTTCAAACCCTTCCAAGAAGGAGGAGATTGTCTCACCTATTGGTGAGCCTTCCTCCAGGTCAAGATTTTCTCAGATACCCCAATTGGCATTAATTTTATATTCTCAACTAGAATTTCCTGCTCATTCTCCCCCTTCTCTTAAATATCTATGACATTCTCACAACCTCCCTAGGTAGTTGGAGGAGGGAGAGTATGATGTAGAAAAATGAAAGATGTCAATTCCCAACATCTAGTTGGGTAGTTTCTCCTTAGAATATTTTTGCAAAATAGTCATTCTTCTTTTGAAGATTCAAATAATTTGGGATGCATCTTGACTCCCATTATTGAATTTTTTCTCCTAGAATGTTTAAGGTCTTACTGGCCTCCCTAGGAAATCTTAGTTTGGGATGCTCATCAGAAGTAGTTAGCTTTAGTTTTTTTTTGTTTACAGGAAGTGGAGATTACTATTTTTTTCACTTTCTACAGCTTGTGTTATTTGGCCAGTAGACTCTATGTTTTGCAACAAACACATTGGTCGTGGAGGGGTTGCGACCTTTCTCCCTCCTAGGTGGCTTCAACATGTTTTCGACCATAATTTTGACCCCACTAACCATGTGATCTGGATCCTCTTAAATGTTAACAATCATTCTTTTGGTATTATAAATATTTATGCTTGCAATAATATTGTTGAGAGATCTCTTTTCTAGCGAGGGAATGTTGATTTGTTGTCTACCACCACTTGGGTTATGTGTGGGGACTTTAATATGGAGGAGATGGCATGTGATAAAGATGGGACCCTACCCTTATGTTGGATAGATAGCAAACAAGAGGCATGGTATTACATTCATAATAAATTGGGTCATTTTTATTCCAATTTGGGTCACTACCACAATCACTCCCATTCGTATGTGTGGAATAATTTATGGGCTAGTTCTAACAGAGTCTTTAAATGCCTTGATTGTGCATTAATTTCTACACAATATTTTATCCTTTACCAATTGTTTCTCGCTCTTGGTGGAGCCTTTATCGAACATCACCTTGTCAGAACACACCCCCATTAGCTTCAATGGTGAGTGGGAATACCATAACATTGTAAAATTTAATTATTATTAAATACTTATATGATGTTTCATTAGCCCTCAATAGATCCCATCAGGAAGGTGTGGAACCTTGAATCCTGACCCACTCAGCCAATTGGTTGGATTGATTGGTGGAATAGAGTCATTAGACATACTTATCATTGCCTTCACATATAGAGTTGTCAACTAGTAATTTTTGGCACTATGTATACAAGGCCACAACCTCATAGCTTCGTAGGGCTATTTCAAATCTTGAAGCCAACCAATTTTCTCTTGCTTTGCAAATTAGGGTGGTTGAGATTCATCATTGAGAGAAAATTGTTTATAACCATTTGACTAGAGGTTCCCAACTCAAAGCTAGATTGCACTGGCATAAGGTTTGAGATGAATCTTCTAAAGAATTCTTCCAAGATCTTAGAGCTCACCATACTTCACATGGCATCAAGAAAATCAAGGATGGAAATTTTTTTCTCAAAGAACTTTTGGATATTCTCCAAGCTTTTATCAAGCATTATGAAAAAAAAATCACTTCCTAGAAAAACTCTCCTAAACATGATCAAGCCCTTTAGAAGTGCCTCCAACTTTCTCCCTCTCTTCTTTCCTCCACACAAAATAATTTTATGATCCATTTCTCTCCATTTCTAACCTCAAGTATGTTATTCATACCATGGCCAATGACAAAGGCTTTAAGTTGTGAGGACCCCCATTGTGAAATTTATAAGGCCCTTTGGGATTGTTTTGTTGAGGACCTATACAAAGTCTATATTGAAACCTTCCTTTACCCAAGTCTAGAGACTCAAAGGATATTTGTAATTGGAAGCCTATCACCTTGCTCAATGGCTTACACAAATGATTGACAATGCTTTAGTTTTGAAAGTGTGCAATCTCCTTCCTCAAATTGTGAGGCCTAAGAAAACTAATTTCATTGAGTTTAGATATATCTTAGATAATACTATTGCAATTTGGGAAGGTATGGAATTGGCTAGACACTCTCATTAGAAGGCTCTATTCCGCATATGAGGGAGAGGTATTTTAAAACTATGGGGCATGATAGACATGAGAGGGGATTCCATCATTATATGATCTTGATGCCCTCATAGCCACACTATTTGCACATGGATATGATCTAGGGTAAACTATTTATGATATTGCATTTAAAATTATATTATTTTTTCCATTATTATTGGTGTGAGGCTAATCAAAATTATAATATTGAAATGAGTGGAATTGAGCGGATCTCAAGTTAATCTCTTTCACTGTTGATAACTTGACCTAGGGTGTATTGGTCACTCTATAAATTACACTATCGAAGATTACACAAATTTCGGATAGTTTGGATCATTTAAAACCTTGTTATTCAGTTTGCTATGGCATACAGAGATGTATTCATTAAGTTTGCATTGATGTCCTAGGAGATAAACACCGTTGAGTTGGAGAGAGATGTAGTAGTAGAAGATCAAAAAATCATTTGATTGGACCTCAATTGCATCCAACTAAATAAAGAGTTGATTTTAGATCATATATTTTGGGAAGAAAAAAGGACCATGGCTACACTATCGAATATTGATTTTAATGTATACTTGACATGTCAACTAGATCATGCACATGCCACCATTTGAGATTAGTAGATAAATATTGGCACATTGTGTGAGGAGAAAATGTGTCTTCATGGGGTATCTGTGGTTTTGCATGAAGGATCAATTGGGGTCTCATGATAATGGAAGCAGAGATGCAAGGGAGGGATTATTAAGAGCATCTCCCCACAAGAGATAGTCTCATTGTGTTAATTCATGTATATGCATTTGAATATTTGATGTATTGAAAATTTATTTAAATACATTTGATGATATTGTTCTATGTGTTTAACTATTGGATATGTGATGTTTGGATGATACTATATGATTTTGATTTCACTTTATATGTTCATATTTTGATCTATGTGTTTCATTTTTTATAGGGTTCATTTGTATCCATGAATGAAAATTATATAATTATATATTATAATGAATGATCATTAATAATGAAATGGAACCCTAAAAAGACGAAGCAATCAATGGTCCAAAAGGAATCCCTTAATCCATATCACATATAGTAAATGATCATCATCATCCAACATAGAATAAGGTAATAAAGCATCAATAACGTCTACTTGACAAGATAATCAAGCATCATCAAGGCATAATCTACATCATGCAAATGAATGATATGTAAGAACAACTATCTATTCTATTTATCTTGAGATATATAATAATGATAATCATTGTACCCATCACCATGTATACTAATCTCATGAACAAGTGAATCACATCCTTGCTTAGTAAGTTATCATCATTGTTACAAGACATAGGATCCTTATGACTTGTATAGATAAATGAGCTAAGAATCTATAATAACATAGCTTTTGTATAATACAATTTGATGAAGGATAGAACAAGATAAAACAACACCTTTTTAAGATATGTACATATCCATAGAATAAAATCATTTAAGATATCAAGGATATGTGGCATAGGATATGAAGGACATAAACGTGTCAAAATCTAATATAAAATGTAGATCGACTGAGGATTAAACCTTAAGAGATGTCATAAATGTAGGATAATCTAGGTGGGAGGGTGTCATAAAAAATAAATCATAATGTATACCCAAACCATAAGTAAATATATTACGTTTATAATGATTAAATCCTCAAAAAAAATTTGAAATAGATGATAAATCAATGTTTTATAAGGTCTTAAAACCCTAATGTCGATGAAAAGAAAGCCTAGAATGAAACTAGGTTATGTAGCATTGATCATGCTCACCAAAATGTAAATAAAAATAAATTTTCTTTACGTGTAGTCTAGGTTAATCTCATTACATGCAAACAAGTAAGCATGATTAACCTAGATTTGATGTTTTGCAATGTGTGGGCTAATATATTGTGAATATTAGCAATAATTAAATGTGAAATTTAATAGAAAATAAAAATACTTTCTTTTTAACCGAAGAATGAATCCAATCAAAATCAACACTCGATTTTGAATACCTCAAGAGATCTAAAAGAGAATATGTTAGTCTATTATTCAACTTGACAACAAAATATTATATTTTCTCAATGTAAGGTTAGCCTAGGGATCAAGTTCAAGTTTATGATTCTAAAAAATTCCTTCACCCACATATTGTTCAACTTTGTATTTTGTTTTGCTTGATTTACCTTTTCTTCTTCTACTCTTTCTAATATCTAAATGTTGCTGATGCAAGGGTTATCATTATGTCATAAGCATAAATTTTCTTTGAGATCAATCTACAAAAATGTGTCTACTACATCAATAATAACACTCTTTATACACACACACACACACACATGCCCATTTAGATATGTACAACTTTTAATACATGAATCAAAGTGGTGTAATATAAATGGTATGTGAATATAGTTTGAAAGATGTTAATAACTAAATGAATGCATTGAATCTCTTTAAATACAAGGAAAAATCATCATCTAAGCTTGTGTTTAGTTAATCTCTGGTGAGAAAAGAATTGATGAGAGATCTCAATTTTGAATATAAAATTTTGAATTTGAAAATGTCAAGTCTAAGCATTTGAAGTCAAACCCATGACCAAAGACTTGAATTGGGATTGAAAGGGGGTGGATCAAGGTGGATAACATATATGCGGGAGTGTATGTATGTATGGGAATAATAAATAGACAAATAGGGTGAATATATTTTACTAAGTGGGCATGAACATAAGATGGTAGATAAATGCATTAAGATGTGTGATAGACCTACCAGATTCACTTAATAAACCAATAACATAACGCATGTATTCATAAATTACTAATAGACACTCCTAAATTCATTTCCATAATTTCCATTTTTTATAGCCTCGAACCCCATGACCATATATGAAAAAAAGTGCATCGTAAAGAACCCCATGATCAGACATGGAAGAAGATCCTGATAACAGTATTATTAGAATTCAATTTATTTCATCCTACAATCTAAATATTACAAGGATTCCAACAAGGGGTGCTGCCCCTTGACCCCTCTGGGGGCACTACCCCCAGACCCCTGCAATGGGCATTGCCCTTGACCCCACTAGGGGTGTTGCCCCCAAACCCTTACAAGGGGCACTGCCCCTTGACCCCGCTAGGAGTGCTACCCCCAAACCCCCGCGAGGGGCACTGCCCCTCAACCCCACTAGAGGCACTATTCCTAGACCCCCACAAAGTGCACTACCCCTCAACCCCATTAGGGAAATTTCCTTGAATCTTGATACTTGAGATTATGGTTGTTGCATCATTTGTGACCTTTCTTAGACACATTCGTAGGAAGGATTCCAACTCCTTTGAGCCATAGACTTGTAGCTATTGTTTTGATATTTCATATTTTTTTGGAACATTTGATGTCATGGATTTCATATTCCATGAGTTTTGTATACATTTGACTATATTTATATATCTAAGTGTGTTATTTCCTTTAGCAGCTCAGCTACAATTTGTGTACTTTATGCTTATGTGATTGATGTATACTTGTGTATGTGATCAAATTTGATTCTATTTAATGATGTTATTGTGTCTTTAAGGTTTATTCAATAAAGGGTGCCTGAAAAAAGTTTTAAATCCTTAAAAATCTCTAAATTTCTAGGGTTTTTTCATTTTGCAGAGTCTACGCCTAGTCCAGGTGCTGAGTCCTAAGTCCCGAGTCGAGTCACCCTAGTTGAGTTTGAGCCGAGTCCAAGTCTCATTACTATGCCAACAATCTATGCAGAACGATAAAAAATAATAAGTACGTGTCTTTCAAGGAACCCATTTTTTTCTTTCTCAGGTATTCAGAAGCTAGGAATCATATAAAGCATGTATCATTTATCCAGAAACTTCTTAGTATTAGTGGTGAGATACCGTATAATTCTTGAATGATTCAAGAACTTCTGGGGCAGATATTTTTTTTGCATACGCATAAATCTTCTGCATTTCCTTTACTCAAACCATTTTGTCATGTGTCACAAAAAGAGCAGCTACTTGTAAGACACATAATTGCTTGTGTTGTGATTCAATGTAACTTTCACTGGTATCTAGCCCAGAGTAGACAATATAGAATTTACACTTGCCTGAATGCACTTCAATAGTTTTGGCCTGCCAATTTGTTCCTGTTCTTATATCTAGAGAACACAGTCTGAAATTTTTCAAAAAAAAGAGCATATACAAGATCAACCTGCATAAATTTCATGCAAGATCTCACAATTGTCAGAGCAATAAATACAAAAGGATAAGAGATCATGTCTTGAAAATAACTATGTATAATTGGATGGCTTTCCAAACCAAATTCACCTAAGAAGAAAGGCTTGCCATCAAACTTCCCCAAATCATTTTCCAAATGATCAAGAGTAGGGGCCGCCATAGTTGGGAAAGTAAATGATCAATTTATCAACCAAATTCATCATGAAGATAGAGTATTCTACCAAGAGCTTATTATATCTGCAAGAAATGTTCTCCTTACCAAGTGCTTCTAGTATCTCAGTTTGTTAATTTCTCAATGTTGAGAACCCTATAGTTACAAAAGTGTCTATATACTTCAGTAGCTCATCTGCATCCTCATTTTTCACCGTATCCTAGACAATTGCAATGGATTTATGTGTTTTAATAGGATTGCTATGAAAAGTTAAGAAATAAATTATTTTCCCAAGTAGTAAAGCTAGAGGTCTACTCCTACCCTGTATCCCCAAAAAGTGAAATATTACCCTAGGTTTTATTGTGAAGTAAAGTCACTAGAAAGGAACAAGTGAGTAGCCATTTGGATATTCCAATTTAAATTATGAAATGGAAAGAACATTAAAATAGTTAACAGTAAAATCAAGTTAACTAGATGAATAATTTAAACTAGAATGTCTTCATATATTTTAATAATGTGACCATGATTTAAGTTTTTGACCAACCCTAACTGCATGAAATTTTAATATGATTATTAAGATTGTGACATGGAATAATGGTAAAATTATTGAATAGTTCAGAAGCATCAGATACTGTGGGAAGGATTTTAGGCCCTCCAAAATTGGTCTCCAAATATCCCAGTAAGTCCAAACTCTCTCATGTTACTTTGCCATCATGCTCAAGAGCAGGGACCTGGAAAAAAAAAATAATGAATTTTTTGAACTTTGAAGTTTCATTCCTATACATATCTTGCTGTCGCAAAAATGTAGACATACATCTAGATATATGACTACAATTTTCCTCAAACCCAAGGAGTAGCTTACCCTAGCCGATCACAAATAAGTTATAAGCCAAAGTAGGACCTCCCATTTGCTATTGCGGTGCTCTACCACTGAGCTACACGACTTCTTGGTGACTGGTCCATCTTTAGTTCAAATGTGGCTCATTTTCTACCACCCCCTCGAGCCACACTGAAAGTGGTCAAGGATCCCAACTTGGCCTAGCTCTGCTAACCTGGGCTCTCATACCATGTTAAACTTTTTATGTACTAGATAGGATCCAAACCTAGACCCATTTGTTGTTGTGTTGTTCTACCACTAAGCTACTAACCATCTTGATGATTGATCCATTTTTGGTTTGATTGTGACTCATTTTTCAACACTAAATGTTAATATTGGACTGGTTTGTATTAAACCAAACTACCCTGCCTAGCTATATGAAACTAACATACAAATTTTCATAACAATAATGTTACCCACTTTAGTAGATTGCTAAAAAGTTCTGGAGTGTTTCTTATATTGGAAAACCCTGATTCCAAACCTAACCCCTAAACTAGACATTAATAATTCCATTAATTGTCATCCATTCAATAATTAATAACACTAACTAATCTTGGCAACGGATCATGGCTCTGAAAGTCATTCTGTCTTGAGTGGATGAGATTGAAAACATCTAGTTAACACATAAGTTGTATACATTGTTAGGAGGTTAAACCTTTGTATACCTTTTTAGGAGGGTAAACCTTTTTCTTGTACCGTGTGGGTTTGTCCTACAAGTCTATAAGAACTATATGAATATTAGTTAAACCCTACATTTTTTTTTTACTTATTGTTAATGGGAAGGTAATCTTCATAAGGACTGAAAATATCCATCTCAAATAAAACCATGCACATAGAAGCAAGATAAACCTAATGAAAAGTAAACCACCTTGTAGTTTATAGTAGCCCAAACATGTTGAGCAAAGGGGCGGACCAAATTAATGTACAGTCTGCAAAACACAATTTCATAAGAAACAAACTTACAGGGACAACTAAATATTCAAAAAAGATGCATTCCAGTAGAATCAATCAACCACATCAAGATCAATAGAGTGATGTAACACTTAAGGCTCCTATATACTCCTAGTGTGGAAGGCAAAACAAAATATGTTCCCGAGACAAAAATAATTGCAGAGCATACCTTGTGGTTCCATCAAACAAGGGGGGAGGTTTCGATTTAGAATTCAAAACAGGCGGGATTGCATTACTATAATGCAACTTAGATCAAATTTATTGAATAGGCATCTATAAATATAAATTTTGGGTATATGGAAATGGATGTTTTTATAAGTAGAAAAACGCAAAATGGATTAGTAATACTCAGACCACTCCCACTTTTGTTTTTAAATTACTGCTTCCTACAAACACAAACCCCAAACTCTTAGCTTAGCTAATTATAGTCTCACAATTTGAACAACCTTGCTAGTTATAGTCTCTGGCAATAGTTGAAAACCATGAAAAGGGCAACGTCTTGCTTGAATGTAATGGCTTGTTGCTTGGGTACTTATAGTAGAAATTTGGTGGTGGAACAACAAGTGCATGCACCTACAGGAGCCCTAAAGTACCAAGAGAGATCTCATAGCTCCCAAAGAACACTTAACCAAGGACATATCTGATTAAACCCTACCCAAAAACTTCCTAACGCTTGACAGTTTTAATATCAACAAACATATACTAGAATTTCATATCAACATTAGTTCAGCACATAAAATTTTAAAATAGGTATGTACTAGCATTAGTCTCAACTTATAATATATATACCTGATATTCAACAAACCCTAGAGTGTTCGACATTGCTGCAATTTGATGTAACCTTCAAGGAACATTTATCATTCCTTGGAGAATGATGCTTCACCATTTTCATGTGGAGCTCTTCTTGCATCAGAGAAAGACATGTAATGGCAACTTCCATCCCAATGGTTTGTTGTTCTTTCCATTTCCATTTCCGAGTTGGTCAATGGTGGTAAGAAGAAACCCTTTGCATCATCTCATCGAGGATCGATTCTCCATCGATAAGATGATGTTGAGAATTTCATCATCCAAATTGAGGGCATATCCATCAATAAGAAGATGCAAAGGATTTCTTCATCCAGATCAAGGGCATATTGTCACTATTGCCCTATACAAAGAGTTTATGTGCTAAGTTGAGACTAGTGTCAGTGCACACATATTTTAGAAGTTTATGTGTTGAACCAATGCTGATATGAACTTCTATATATGTTTGTTAATGTTAAAATTGTCAAGTGTGAGGAGGTTTTTGGGTAGGGTTTAATCATTTTTGTGCATGGTTAAGCTTTTTTGGGAGCTATGGCTAATACAATGCCAAGGTTCTCCCTTGGCTCTACTCTCTATGTGTTATGTGTTTGTTGTTGAAGGATTTGGTTATCTTCTAACTCATTCTATGTTTCGAGGGTTGGTCAAATGTATAGATCTAGCTAACAGTCAACTTGTTAATCGCTGCTTTGGGATGATTATTTTTTTACTTTCTTAGAAGAACAAAAAAATATCAAATAGGCTCTCAAGTTCCTAGATGTTTTTTTGCAAAGCCTCTAGCTCTACCATTCAATTTCCTAAGACTCAATGTTACAAAGAATCCTTCCTTCCTGGCTTGACTCCTACAAATGGAAATGGATTGGTCATGGAAAAGTCTTCATATTCATGGTCATCCCCTTCACCTTTCAGGCTTCACAAGTATCCCTATAGAAAGTTATTCTTACCAAAATTGAAAAGAAACTAACCTATTAGATCACCAAACCCCTTTATTTGGTGGAGAAATCTTAGGTTTTTTCCAAGATTCTTACAGCCACTCATGTTTATTATTCCTTTTGTTGGATCCTTCTAAGGACTCTTATATGAAAGTGGACAAGCTCTTTCATGATTTTCTTTGGGACTCTTCAAAAAATAATAAGGGCTTTCACAGAGTGTAGGTAGTTCTATTGTCTTCCCCAGGATTTTTGAGGTTTGGAGATTTTATCCACCCAATGCTAGTGTTTGGTTCTTTTCACTAAGTGGATCATTCATGCACTTAAGGGTGATGAAGCCTAGAAATCCATGTATAGTATTGCATCGCCTCTGGTCATCCTTCTAGACAACCTACATGGACAAGGATTTGGCTTCAAAACCTTATCACCATGAAGAACTCAATGCTGATCTAAGAGACTTTCATAATTAAAATTATTTGGAAAGCTTTTAAATCCATGAATCCTTGGATTCTATAGAATGGTTCTAGATTCCATAATGGGTTTCCACCCACTACTAGAATATCTAGTGGTTCCCCATTTTCCAAGATCACAAACGACCATTGGAAAGGTTGCTTGGGTGCATGCCTTGATATTTCACAAGAAAGGAATTTAAACTCTACAAGACCTATTCTATAGAGCTTCAGTGAGTCTCTTGCCATGGAATGAAGCTAAATCCAAGTTTCACCTTTCTAATCAAGATCATGAAACTTTTGATGCAGTCATGGGGATAATTTTGGTTAATATAGTTCACAAAATTTATATTAATTCTTCTAGGTCATGATGAAAAGATTGGAAGTGGGGTCCAAACACCACTTTCTAAACTTATAAACCATGCCAAGAAAATATTTTCTTTCTCCCAACTTTCCCATGGTTCCCACTTTAAATCAGCAGTGTCATTTGTGATCACTTGTATTTGTTTGGAAACGTAAACTTCACACTATTTGGTTGGTTGTTCTAAATTCCAAATTGGCTCACTTTGCTTGATGTATTCTTTTTCAAGGCCTTCATGTTGGATCCAAGTTATCCCATTCGAGATTTCTATAGGTAGTCAAATTCTTTTAAGCACTTGCATGATTTTGTCATAAAGCCCAATTTATTTAGACCTAGATCCATGATTTTATCAAGCCCTTTATACTATAACCTTTTCTTGGCACATGATTCATTTATGGGATTGGAATTGTATCTCTCATAAATACAACTATATTTGGCATGATTTTAGGGTGAATGTTCTCTTCAACATATAGAAAGATAGAAATTCAACTATTTTTCAGTTGTTTTATTGATTGACATGTTTCACTATATTTTAAAGCTTTGATATGTTTTAATGTTTTACTATAGATTCAAGGGAAAGAAAATAAAGTTGCACTTGAAGTGACCCACCTGTAGGTGCTCCATGACCACTAGAGGAATGACTGTTACATAGCCAGTAGAGTTCATTTGTATCTCCCTACAAGGGTAATTTTCCTTCTCACAAGCATCATCATGGACAAAGTCTTTATGCTTGTGCTACCTAGGAGAATTTCTACTAGGATTCTTCATTGAAACAAGAAGGGACCATAGATAATGAAGTTGGTCATGTCCTACTCTTCAGTTCTCTGCCTCCCCACCATTCATGGGAGAAACCTTTGGGTAGCCTACTATTGGTTCATCTAGCTGCTTTGATTCTAGCAAGTTCCCTTGGATAGCTCAAGTGTTATTTCAACAACCCATGCTACAAAAGAAGAAGAAGAAGAAGAAGATAAAGATGATGATGGGTGGAACACTCCATTAAACGCCTTGAAATTGGCTAATTCATGGGGATAATCAAGTGATCAAGATCATCCTCCCCCTCCCTTTGTTGTTGCTTTAGCCACCTAACATCTTTATATTTGCTTCTATGTATTTATGCTCCAAGATTTAGCCTCATGTAGACTCTAGGGGTGTGACATTTTTCCACCCACCCTCTTTTTGTGAATATATACAATATTATTTTATAAATGATAATATAAACACTTATTCATAAAAAAAAAATTCATAGATGTATGGTTGCAATGCCACAAGAATTTGAAGGTGCAAATTTTGAGTGTTGTGCTTGGAGATAGAAATCTAATTCAAGAAGATATCCAAGTCATGTTTTGATCATCTTTGAGTTTTTTATATTTTGATTTTGGTTTTCTTTTCTCTATTCAAAGTGTTTTTGAGGGCATGAAACATTATTTTCACTTTATAAGTTTATTAGCTAGATTCTAGGAAGAGAATGTGTTGAGTGTAAATTCAAACTAAAAAGGATTAAATATATTTGAAAATATTCTTAGAATAGATTTAGTTGGTGTTGGGATAAGTAGTTATACAAACCTCATTGATAAAACTTGATTCTAGGAGAAAATGAATGAAAAACATCAAAGGTTTTTTTTTTTTTTTTTTTATGTAAATATGTCTTATGTATATTTGTTTATGAGTGATTAAATATATTTATTAGATCATGATTAACAATGCATATGTTAAATTAAATAAAAGATACTAGGAATCAAGGATGCTTTTGGTGAGTCATTTTTAAGTGATATTAATGTAAAAGGATTACAAATGTTTTATCCTATGTTCTACTACATGTATGGATAATAATGATAAAATATAAATTCCAATGAAAAAGAGCACTTAGTGGAAGAAATGATAGAGAAGTTTGAAGGAAATCTAAATGTGGACAATGTCAAAAAGAGGTGTACATAATACTAAAAAATATGAATAGAGTCACTTCATGTATGAAACAATAAGCATGAAGAAATACAAAGGTCCATGGCATTGGAAGATCTACTAGACATATCTATAATTTGGAGTGTTTTGAGAGACATGGATGGTATAGGCAATGCATTGGGGTTATTAATCTATAGTATAGTTATGAAGGTGTGGCATATAGGATGGTGCATGATATTGGTTGTATAATATGGAACCTAGTGAAGAGAGATGTAAAGGAAGGAAAAGGATAAGAAAAGGTAGATATAAGACGATAGCGTGTGTTAGTAATTTTGAGTGAAGTGTGCACATTTTTAAAATTGTGTAAAGAACATATTTATCATAAATAAATTTCTAAAAAAGATAACTTAAATTCCCCCCACCAAACAAGCAGACGTATACGTAATATATATAACTGTACCTTTTACTTGAGAATAATTTGCTCAATTGTGAAAGCACCTAATTTTCCATTTAAGAGGTTTTATATTAATTAGAAGATTGCCTTATTTTTACAAATAAATTTAAAAATTACTACTCTATTTTTTTATGGGTTATTGTCAATTACTAGTAGATTCCTATAAATGCAAGACCTATTATATTTTCTAAGGAACTATGTAAATGTATTTTATTATCAATAAATATTTTTTACGTGAACTATTGTTAAAATTTGTATGGATTAGCTAGGAGTCAAACCTAGGACCTCCAATTTTTTGATGGGGTGTTCTACCACTGAGTTATTGTCCCTTTTGATGACTAATCTATATTTGGCTTGGGTGTCTCATTTTCTAATGTCCCCCTTAAGCCACACTATAGGTTATTGGGGATCCTGGCTTGGCTTGACTCTATTGACTTGGAATTTGATACCATGTTAAACATTTCATGAACCTTGTAGGAGTTGAACCTAGGACCTCCTATTTGTTGTTGAGATTCTCTACCACTAAGCTATTAGCCCTCTTGGTGGTCAATCCATATTTGGTTCAAGTGTGTCTCATTTCCTAATATCCATGAACTAGAGATATTTTGAAAGGCTCCCCCCCTTTTACAAAGAACAAGAAATATATATCAAAAGCACCCAGACAACATCAAGGAATAATAAGGAACAAAAATCATAGAGGCTAAAATACATAAACAAACCAGTAATGTCACACACATGGGGTGAAAAAATAAACTCAATGAATAAAACCTCATAGAAAAGAAAGTATACCAAACTCAAGGCAACTTGAAGTCAAAGCACTTTAGGGGACTTTTATTTTTGTTCGAAAACTAATCCTTTGACTTGAAACAATCAATTCCCTTTTTGGAAAAAATCATATTCTTAATAATTGAGATTGAATTGAAGAAGGGGCCACTAGATTTCTCTTCAAATGGATCCACCTTTCTATTTTCCTTGTAGGAGGAAACCAAGAAGGGAAAATGCTAAGGGCCATTAGAAGGGATGAGAGCACTTAAATATGTCACCTTCACCACATACTTCTCCTTACACATCTCCACCAAAGGATGAGACTTCAACTTAGAGACAAGATTATGATCCTTTGAACTATAATTTTCCACAAGAGGACATACCATCTCTCCTTTACCCTCATGGGTCCTCAACCATGCCCTAAAGAGAAGAATTTTGTTGATCCTTTTTCTTCTTGTAATTAAGTATTTTTCTTGTGAGCCCACACCCAACTATAGGATGATCTAGACAATGGTAATTGAGAAACACCGCCAAGGACCCCTAAAAAATTGATTTCACCAAAGCACCCAATCACCTAGTTTTGAAGATAAGGTGACCAAAGATGGGAGCAATCTATGGGTCAATATTATTAACATGTCATGGGGAAAACCAAACATTTTCAAGAATTCAGTCGAAGCGTCCACATCCTTCCAGCGCAACGGTAGTATCGATCTAAAATGGGAATCTGCCAATGCATTGCTCTCTGCTTGCTTCTGGATTTGCTTCCATGGTGAACCACATCCAACAGCCTGGCATGCCTGTTCCAGCGAACAACTGGCACCAGTGTTCCCCTTCCTCTGCTCTTGCTCAGTGTCCCAGTTTCTCCCATGCCTCTAGAGGTAATTGATGTTATTGATGACCTTAGGAGGTTTAGAAAATTCATATGATGCTTTCATATGTTATTTTTTACTTCCATTTTGGGCTCCAAGGTTTTTGGAGAGCTCAGTGGTAGCTTTTCTCAGCGTCCAATGATGTGTTGGCATTCTATTGGTGTTCATGATGGTGGTGATGTCCTTTTTTGCATTTTTAGTCATCTAGGTTGTTCTCCATATTTCTTGGAGAACATGACTATTTTTAGTAAGTGCTTGCTTTGGCACTAGACATCTTCCCTTGTCATCAGTAGCTTCTTGGTGCAATTAATTTCTGTTTTAGATGTCTCATCAATGCTTTTTGTAAAATGATTGGAATTATTTTAATATTTACACTAAATTTATAAAGTGATGTTTTAATATTAACTTAGTGTTAAATATAACAAAGTGAAAAGGATATTCCCCACATTGGATGCCTAGCTCGAAAAAGGGGACTTAAAGTTATTTAAAAAAACACTTTTTTAGGAAAAACAAAAAAATTTCTTTTTCAAAGTTTCACTCTGTTAAAACAAAAAACAAAAAATAAAAAATGCTTTTTCAAAAAAAGTAGCAAAAAAGCTATATAAGGAGGTGTGGGGATCTCTTTTGCATTATTCAAGTTTGCACACATAACATGATGTTGTTGGAGTGAATAAAGAAATTCTTCCAAGGATTGATCGAGGACAAAAACCCTCATCAAATCACTAGTTTCGAATTTGAGAGATGATCCCTAGCTGGTTGGAGTGATTTCACACAGGAATCGCCTTGGGTTTCAAAGTTTTCATAGTTTGGGGTTTCAAGAAATGAAGATATTCAAAGTATTTTGAGGTGCAGATTTTTGAACAATTTTTGCTAATATTTTTTGAGTTTCATGAATATTTGTGATATCTATAGATTGATATTAGTTGGCCATACAGTTTGAGGTTTGGAATGGTTTCCTTGCTAGGTTGTACAACTCATATCTTCTTGGGAAGGTTGTTAACAAGTTCTAAAATAATTTGAAGTTGTTCATATGGTGATTCTCATAATAGGGAAACTCTATTAAGGTGGGTTTTTGGTCTGTTTGTTGATTGAATTGGTATTCTTATATTTTCCGACCCTTTGGAATGTGTTAGTTGTGCATTAGGAAGCTTGTTAAAAAAGTTATCTTTGTTGATTTATTTGTAACAGAATATTTTCTACTCCTTTAGAACTGCAATTTATGGACATGAGACATGTAATCATCCTTCATACTTTTTTAGACTTGTAACACTCATTTAATCTCATTCTTAAGGTTGTTATAATGTGCCATTTTGGCATTGCAGACCTATTCTAGAGTTACCTTCATCATTACAAGGGATTGGGATGTGTTTGGTTGGTGTTGAGTACAACTAGAAGGTGTAAATCAAACAGGTAGCTAATCATTTCCTTGCATTTCATGTGTTTGAATGTTGTTGGGTAATTGTAATATTAATTGGTAATCCTTGGAGGTGTTCTAAGTGTGATTGGAGGGTGTTTGAAGGCCTCTCCATTGTTGTTTGACCTACACCCTTTGAGCAACAGACCTACTACCACTTGCATAGTCATACCAAACCTGGAAGTTGATACTTCCTTGCCATTGAAGATTGTTTGGTTAAGTTGAGTGTGTGTGAAGTTGTTGAACAACTCTGGAAGGTATTCTAGGTATCTTGGGAGGTATTTCCTTAAGGTTTTCGATCGTTGATTATTTGTAACTACTTTATCAATCATTCTCAAACCTATCACATTTCAACCTATAGCTAATGCCATGATTTTTGACTTAATATGATTGTCCCAACTCCTTAAATCGAGGTACTCCTTTGATATATTATAACATGTCTAATTGAATAGCATTTTTGAAAAGGGTTGATCTTGTGTAATTGTTTATGTTGAGCACACTTATTGCCAAAAAAGTAAAATAAAAAATAAGGGGTGTCATTAAAATGGTATCAGAGTTGGTGATCTTACCAACCTGTTGGTTAAGCTAACATCTGTTGAGTTCTTCAATTACATGATAGAGTTTTAGTGGTTGCATTTCAGTACCACTTTTTGATAGTTGCTAGAACAAAGTTGAAAAGATGCCTACAGTTGATAAGTCTATATGTGAGTTGATGCAAGAATTTTCTAATCTAATGAAGGACCCAAACATTAAAATGGAATTTCTAAATGTAGTTGCAAAACCCAAACATATGAAACAAAGAGTGAAATAAGATGAGAAAAAGACTCCACATCAAAGAACTTAGGTGGATCCTAAAACTACTGTGACTAGGTGAAAATCTTCATCCTAAAATGTGCAGCAACAACAAATATGAAAAAAAAAAAAAAAAAACACCTAACACTTCAAGATTAAGCAAAACGTTAACTTAACAAACATAGATGAAACAATTATATCTTGCTAAGTTGCTCCTTTGGTTGGCCATTTGATCTTTGATGTTGTGTATGCTCCTCTTGATGGAAAAATATGTGAGATGGGATGCAAAGATGGTTGAAAGTAGATGAGTATGGGATGCAAGTGCTATGGTGAAGGAAAGTGTGAAAATTGGCTAAGTATGACTCAAATGTCAAATTGGAAAGAGTTTGGTAGCAAAATCATGAACCCCATAGATGAAAAAAAAGAGGGGGTATTTATAGAGGAATTTGAATTCTCTAGATAATTCAATGGTTGAGATTTATCCAACAAGGCCAAGATGAAGGGCTATGGTGAGTTGAGGACTCACAAGCCCTCACATCTTGACACATGGAATGTGAAGTGATTAAGGATGTGATGTGTAAGTGAGGTGGAAGGAGGGTACATGATGTGGAGGAAGGACAAGTACCTTGACATGTGACTTGATGTGACCTCTCAATGATCACATGGGGAAGAGGAGAATCTTGGGTGAATAAAAGTGAATTTAGAATTCACATGATTGGAGAATCTTGTGGATAAGACAAGGTTCCAAAGGGAGAGGTGGAAAGTACCTTGAATAAGGCAAGGTGCCCAAAAAGGTAAGTACTTACCCACATTTGACTTGATGTGAGAAGTCAAAGACTCTAGAAGACATGGACACATGTGAGTGATGTGACAAGTCAAAGGTTCTAGAACTTGCATGGGGAAGAGAAGATTCCTTGGATGAATAAAAAAGAATTAAAAATTCCTTGGGGGATGGGGAGAGTTGACCAAGGTACTGATTAGGCTTAACTAATTAGTTATTAGAATATGATTAATAGTTAATGAGGATTAGAGGCCAACCTGCAAAAGTTGGAGTATGTGACACATCCTAATCAAGAATTAGGCATGTGCACATTTCTAATTATGAGATTAGGAGAATAGTTAGGATTAAGGAAAAGAATGTGACATGTGAGGAATTAAATAAATGTCATATTTATTTAATTCATTTGATGAAAGGGGTAAGGTATTTAATTATTAACTGAATACCTTCGGGGTTTAGATGATTTAAGGGTATTAATTAAATAATAACAATATTACTTAATTAATGCTAATGAGAGGGTATTTAGATGAAAAGGAAAAATTTGGACAAATATAATTGTCCAAATTTAGGTGTCTATATTTTGCCCCTCCTTGAGTTGGTGTTAGGAAATAGCATCATTTCAAAGAAGATTAAAACATAGAACCCAGAAGAAGATGGTTAGATCGGAAAATATGCCCCAATCATTCAAAGGAGTGATTAGGAAGGAAAAATGATGGGGGTGAAGATGAAGAGTAGGGACAACCGAGAAGAAAAAATGAAAGATCGAGATATGTCCCTATTTTTACTAGTCAAAGCACACCACGATATGATGGATCAAGGCAACCATGACAAGTGATGATAGGGAGCTCAAATGATAAATAAAAGTCGAAAGCATCAAAAGATCGCAATCAATTTCAAATGTCCTTTTCTAGAGGATCAAAGGGGTGGATGGGATTGATGAGTTTTGTTAGGAAGGATGCATCCTAGTGAGACCGATGATGGATACTGAACTAAAAGATCGATATAACATAGGATACTCAAAACTGATTGGATCTCATGATACAAGTGGATCTCGTTTGTTAAGAACCAACTAGATAAGGGCATAGCTTGATGACACAACACAAGAGACATGACACAAGATAGGAGATTGACACACCCTAAGGACTTAGGGGCTCAGGGGCCAATCAAAGATTATCCTTGTCTATGTGAAAGCACAGAGCCCTCGTAGTTTGATAAAAGTCCGACGATTGACCATGGATAAAAGTGGAAAGAGGACGATGAATATCGATGATTGATGACAAGGACCAGATGAAAAAAAGAAAATATTGATGATAGACGATAAAAGAGCCCCGGGGGCAGATCAAATGATCGACCTTGCCTACGTGAAAACGCAGGGACAACGTAGTTCGACAAAAGGCCAAAGACAAATGATATAGGATGATGATAAGACAACCCTCAGAGGGGGATAAAATGATGGGACCGATATGATGAGACATGATAGATATGGTGGATTGGATAGGATGATGATGATCACACGAAGCTCAGGGATGGGATAGTTATTCAAAGCATCAAAAGATGAATTGGGAGGATGATATGATGTATGGATGAATGATGAGAAAGGGTAGGAGATTAAACATATGTGCGAAATGTATGGGAATGATGATGATGAGATAGATGGAATTGGGTTGCATGGGGAGTAGCCTATAGCTAGATACCAATGAAAAAAGGGATTATGAGATGGAATGAGGATAAAGATAAAGGGATGGATAGAGAGATAAAGATGGGGGATGGGAGGGATTATTTGGATGGAAGGGATTGTTTGGATGGATACGAAGATAATGATGGGTATATGGAAGAGATTGATATGATGGTTGAATAGAGGGATAAGGATGAGGAGATGGAAATAATTTATATGATGGATAGGCCGATAAGGATGGGGGGATGATAGAGATATCATGATAGATGGATAGGAAGATAAGGCTTGGGAGATGGAAGGGGTTGTTTGAGTGGATAGGAAGATAATGGTGGGTAGATGGAAGAGATTTTTATGATGGATGATGTCTCCAAGGACTATATCACAAAGGGAGATAAGTGCCCTTATTCTAAATATGTCGTGTTTCATGAGGCAGGAGGGATGCAAGACAAGTGGATGGGAAGATAAAGGAGATAACTAGAGGAGATAAAGGAGATAACTAAGGAATACGATAGAGCATGGATGAAGGAAATTATACCAAGAGGTGTCCAAAGCATGCATAGATAGGTGCCCCTATTTTGATCAAGATCACAAGAAGGATGGAGGGATGGGAGATAAATGGGATATGATGGTAGGATGCAGAAGATAGGTGGGATGGAGGGGATGAAAGCAGGAAGATGGGTGTATAGATGGAAGCATAGAAGGAAGCATAGTGGATGGAGGGAGTGCATATCAGGAAGCTGCCCCCAAGTGTGGAAAAGGACTGATGGGGATTTATGCATGATGCATGTTTGCTAGGTTTTCATCATGGTATTTATCTGAGGCGCTTGTTTGCCAATTTTTCACCATTGGAAAAATTATTTCTCTTTACTTTTTTCTTTTTGGATAGAAGGTGGATGGAGATGGACTAGGATAGAGATGTGAATAAGTGGATTTAGAAGACATGCAATAGGGATAAGGATGACAGACTCAAGCATCAAGTTCTAGAAAAGGTATTAAGAGCCCATGTTTGAGATGACTATCGGATGTTGGTACAACCTTATTAGGATAAATGGATTATGCAAGAGGATGAATTAGAGGGATTTGATGGGGAAAATATGTGGAATAATGGATGGGATGCTGGAAAGGGTATGGATAGAATGACGGGGTAGGTGTGTGATGGGGTAGTGAGTTCAAGACCAACATTGGCACATGTGGTGGTGTATGTGAAAAGATAGGAGGATTAATGGATGGAGAATGTGGGGATAATGGAGGAGATGGGATAGTGAATTTTGGGACATAAGGACCCAAAACAGATTTAGGAGATGGTGGAGGTGAATGATTAGCTTTCGGATTAGCAACTTTGAATGTTTTTATGGATTCTTCATTTGAAGGCATTGCATCTTTTTTCTTTGGGATCCATATGGTTTTGATTTTTGCTTTGGTGGGCCTTTGTAGCCTGTAGATTTGATTTGGATTTTGGATTGGATTTTTCTTTTTGTCAACATGTCTTAGAGGTAATGCATTTATGAGCTCTTTGATCTCATGTGATGTTGCATTCATGCATTTTTCTTTTAGCATCCAAAGTGATTTTAACAGCACAATGGTATTTTAGGCAAATGAGATGGGGATGATGTGGAGGATGGAGGTAGTGGATTATGTGTATGGAGGATGTGTAGGTATGTGCCTTTGTTGATCCCCATTAGGTATGTTGTATATGCCTGGCGAGCATGACATGGATAGGTGTTGGATGGATGAAAGGATGAATAGGATGAGAAGGAGGGGGTGATTTTGGGATATAAGGGCCCAAAATAGATGTAGTATTCGGGAGATGTGTGATGGTGGGTGCAGGGACATAAGGACCAAAAATGGATGGAAGAGATGAAGGAGGAATATGGACGGTTGTTTTGAGGGATACAATGGAGGAGGAGGGATGGAAACATATGATATCGTGGAGCGATGGGAAGAGCCTATATTTCTTTTGGAAGAGGCTCGTTGAGGACATCTAGAGGTTGTACGAATATCTTTAGATTTTGAGTCTTGAGAAATATGTCCAAGACTTTGTATACAGATTTGTTCTTTGACCTGGATGGGCTCTAAAATACCTTGCTCATGAAGGCCTAAACCTTTTCCTTGATAGTTCATGTTCTTGAGCATTCGATCCATGATAGGATTTATGTTATTCTGGAAGAATGATGTGAGTTCATTATTAGGTGGGGGGGATGGGTGGTGCATATGCTTTGTTTTTCTTTTGCAAGGAGACTACCATGGAAGAATGTGAGAGTACCAAGGGGATATACAAGTGGTGAGGGAATAGTAGGTTTAGCAGCATCTTGATGGGTGGTATCAAGAGAGGGATTATGTGATATGATAGGATCTGGATTTGTGACAGTAGGTGATAAGGGATCATGTGATGGAGATGGAGAATAGGCTCATGAGATGGAGCGGTGGAATTTTCAATGTCAAGGGAGTCATG
The DNA here is from genome assembly GCA_007258455.2 of Sequoia sempervirens. Lineage (NCBI taxonomy): Eukaryota > Viridiplantae > Streptophyta > Pinopsida > Cupressales > Cupressaceae > Sequoia > Sequoia sempervirens. The sequence goes on from VDFB02386926.1 coordinate 274,325, forward strand.
AGATGGAGTGGATGGAGGACTGTGATCTTGAGTAGGATTAGGTGGGTCAACGAGATCTTGATGTGGAAAAGGGGATAAATTGGCATGCTTTGGATCAGGCTCTTGGCATGACTCCTCTTGTGTGGGTGGCATGGTGATGGAATGTTGGAGGGACTCCTCAAGTTGGGGAGACAAAAGGTTGGAGGATTCGTGAAGTTCATGGGAATGGACTCTGACAGAGGGAGTAGCTGGGATTGATCAGTGGCCTCTGCAATGGAAGCCGAGGACCTCTAGAGTAGGACATGGGGGTTCACTCCGATTCAAGTGGGATGTGAGGATTTCAAATGCCAAGTGGTGCCAGGCAAGCAACATCAAATTTCATAAAGTGTGGTATGGACAGGTCTCACTATTGTCACTTCCTCATAGATGATTAACTGGCTGGCATGGTCACCATTTCATGGGTGGAGCTGGGATGTATTCTCAGGAAGCTGTCCTGGAACTTTGGAGCGAGAAACCTGTGGCCATCTTCTGGGTTTAATGAAGTAGGCAGGTTAATGTAGCGACTGGTGGATCAGTGGAAGGATCGGGATTGCGAGTGGGTGGACTGTGACCAGATGGAGGAAATGGGACCACGCATGACCAGAGCAGGTAGCTTGGTGATTGGAATTTTGAGTAATAGAGATACGCGGTGAAATGGGCGATAGGACATGGACCATGGACAGTAATGAGGATATGACTAGTGGACTGTAGTAAGTGGCATTGGCATGGCGGATGGTAGATTGAGATAGGGAGACGTGGATGATAGATTAGGATAAGAAGATGTGGATGTTGGATTAGGATAGGTTGATTGGTAAGGAGAATTATGATAAGGGGACATGGATGGGGGATTGTGATAGGGATACTAGGATGACAGATTGGGATAAGAGGCTGTGGGTGTTGGACAAGAGGATGATGTAGATGAAGAATATGATGAATATGCAGATGGGGAAGGTAATGGATATCACTTGTCAAAGGTAGCATAAGGAGCACGATTAGGCATGGATGAAGACATAACGAGATAGCTTGAAGGGGTGATTGGATTGTGGAAAGCGGGTGGAGAAAGCTTACTAGCGACAATAATGTCAAGGGGATCTATGTCGTATAATTCGAGACTCTCGTTATTGTCATCCACATAATTAGGGTTTCCCTTGACTACTATTGATGGAGGATAAGGATTCATGATGATGAAAGGATGAAGAGGATGGATCAAAGATTTCAAATGGAAATGGACTAAAGCTCAAGTTGGGATTTAGGTCAAGCTCATATCAGGATTGGATTAAAGATCAAATTAGGATGATTGGATGATGCGATGGGATTGATTCTGATTTGATTATCAAAGGATGACTATGACATCGAATCTACCTCAAGATGGAAGCAGATTGATTGGGTCGAAGGTGATTGGATAGGGATGTGATTGGATTAAATTGGATAGGATCGATCGATGAGATGATTGATAAGATCAAATAATGGATCAAATAGGATGATGAAAGGGATTCTAAACCCCGTTCAAAGATTGTCCTAGGTGACTTAGGATACTGATTGATCAGATTAAAGGATAAATGGATGATTGCGACACCGAATCCACCTTGAGATTAAAAGTGGATTGATTGGGCCAAAAATGATAATTAAATTAGGATGGATGACAATCCTAAGTAGATGTTGATGATGACGATCAATTCAGATACTTAGGTCAATTTGGATAATAACCAAAAACAAAGTTCAATAGATTTGGATGGGGAAAATGATGATCTAATTGGGGAAATGAATGATAGAAATGGACGAACAACGGCTCGAAACGAGAGTAGGAGGTTTGGAAGAGATGAAAGATTACTTAGAACAAGTAAACGGATGATCGAGAGGGACGAACAAATACTCGAAACAAGTAAACTACTTCTAAGAATACATGAACGACTCTCAAAACGAGTGAAAAGATGATCGAAATGGGTGCATGAATGTTTAGAACGGGGAGACGAGTGATCAGAACGAAGGAACGGGTAGTTGGAACGACCAAACGGAGGACGAAAAAAGTTGTTTAAAGGGTGGGTCCGCCCTTGGAAGGGCAGGTATGGCTCTAGAGGGCGGGTATGGCTCTGGAAGGGCAGGTATGGCTCTGGAGGGTGGGTATGGCCCTGGAGGGAGGTTCTGCCCCTAAAAGGGCAGGTATGGATTTGGAGGGCGGGTCCACCCCTAGACAAGTCTAAACTGGGTTTTCACAAAAATTACTAAGGCAAAGGACCCAAAACATAGTAAACAACAATCAGAGGGCAAGGTTGACTTGACTGAACAAAAAAATACTAGTTTTGCACAAAGAAAAAAGTTCAAGAAGTATGATCCTAAGATTAGTAGAATGGGTATGGCCAACAAAGTCCTCTATTCTAGGATAAACATGGTTGCTAGGGATTCCTCAATATACACCCGATACATGAGGCCAAACCGTGAACACCAGCCCATCACAAGCGTGAGTCGGGAACCTTAGCGAGGTACTAAAAGGCTCAGACCAACTCTTCACATTATCCCGATGCTTTGCCAATAACAACGTGGTTTGATTGGGGTACAACTTTGGATCTCCCCCCTTTGTATACCTCGCCGATATGTGTGGTTGGGATCATCCCTTGGGGTGATGAAATCCCCAAGCAGGTCCCCTAAGAAAAATAAAAACAGGTGACTCAAAAGGACTTGGTAAGCTACGATTTCTCATCACCCAGGATCGTCAAATGGTGCAAGGGGATTGGATATGTCAATAGCTTACCACAAGCATGACACACAAATTATACTGACACCCCCTAGTTAATTTATGTGCCTAAGTTAATGAAAAACAATAACAAGCAGCTAATAAATGTTTTGAAATGGATGGACCTACAAGAAATTTGTTAGAATTTTTTTCCCATTTTTTCACCAAATGCTAGTCCAATCCTTGTAGAGACACAAACAACACACATTAGGGGGTTATAAATACTCAAAACAGCTAAAAACAGTGCTTAAACTTTAGTTTTTACCTTATGGAAAAAGTTGTTTTTGGGCAGGTCCACCCCTGGTTTTGCTCGGGTTCACCCCTAAAGGACGGGTCCACCCCTAGTTTTGGGTGGGTCCGCCCTTGGTTTTGGGTGAGTCCACCCCTCTGAGAAAAAATCTAAAAATTTGTTGTTTTCGGGCTCTGTGGAGGGTAGGTCTACCCCTCTACTAGGTTAGGTCCGCCCCTAGTGGGCGGGTCCACCCCTGGATGGGCAGGTCTGCCTCTCTGCTAGGGTAGATATGCCCTTAGATGGGTAGGCCTGCCTCTCTGCTAGGGTGGGTCTGCCCCTCTGCAACCTACACCTACAAATAGTAAAAAAAATAGAAAACATGAAAGCAAAAGACCCATCTATGGGTCCCACTGAGCATGCCAGAAATGTGACCAGGTGAAAATCTTCATCCTAAAACGTGTAACAACAATAAATATGCAACAAAAAAACAAAAACAAACACCTAACACCTCAAGATTGGGAAAAATGTTAACTTAACAAACATAGATAAAACGATTATACCTTGCTAAGTTGCTCATTTGGTTGGCCCTTTGATCTTTGATGTTGTGTATGCTCCTCTTGATGGAAAAAGATGTGAGATGGGATGCAAAGATGGTTGAAAGTAGATGAGTATGGGATGCAAGTGCTATGGTGAAGGAAAAGTGTGAAAATTGGCTAAGTATGGCTCAAATGTCAAATTGGAAAGAGTTTGGTAGCAAAATCATGAACCCCCTAGATGAGAGAAAAGAGGAGGTATTTATAGAGGAAATTTGAATACTCTAAAGAATTCAATGGTTGAAATTTATCCAACAAGGCCAAGATGAAGGGCTATGGTGAGTTGAGGACTTGCAAGCCCTCACATCTTGACATGTGGAATATGAAGTGGTTAAGGATGTGATGTGTAAGTGAGGTGGAAGGAGGGTACATGATGTGGAGGAAGGACAAGTACATTGACATGTGACTTGATGTGACCTCTCAATGATCACATGGGGAAGAGGAGAATCTTGGGTGAATAAAAGTGAATTTAGAATTCACATGATTGGAGAATCTTGTGGATAATACAAGGTTCCAAAGGGAGAGGTGGAAAGTACCTTGGATAAGACAAGGTGCCCAAAAAGGTAAGTACTTACCCACATAAGACTTGATGTGACAAGTCAAAGACTCTAGAATACATGGACACATGTGAGTGATGTGTCAAAGGTTTTAGAACTTCCATGGGGAAGAGAAGATTCCTTGGATGAATAAAAAAGAATTAAAAATTCCTTGGGGGATGGGGAGAGTTGACCAAGGTATTGATTAGGCTTAACTAATCAGTGATTAGAAGATGATTAATAGTTAATGAGGATTAGAGGCCAACTTGCAAAAGTTGGAGGATGTGACACATCCTAATCAAGGATTAGACATGTGCACATCTCTAATGATGAGATTAGGAGAATAATTAGGATTAAGGAAAATAATGTGGCATGTGAAGAATTAAATAAATATCATATTTATTTAATTCATTTGATGAAAGGGGTAAGGTATTTAATTATTAACTGAATGCCTTAGGGGTTTAGATGGTTTAAGGGTATTACTTAATTAATGCTAATGAGAGGGTATTTAGACGAAGAGGGAAATTTTGGACAAATATAAGTGTCCAAATTTAGGTGTCTTCAACTACAATAAATAAAGAAACTAGCACAAAGGAAGAGACAAGAAAGAAGATGCTAGAACCGAAAACAAATGAAAATGAAATTTAAATTTCAAAAGCAATTGTAGAGGAAGGGTACTTGAGTCCTTCTAAAGAAGATAACATAGAGCGTCCTTATGAAGGAGAGTTAGACCATGGTGATAATTGGCATAAACAAAATGCTGAAAGTAACTTTCAATTTTTTGATAATCCACTTTTTGAGATGGAACCAAAGATACCTTATGATAGCCCACTTTACAAGGTGGAGTTCCAGAATGTGCATGAGAAAGATGCCCCACTTGATTTGAATGATGGTTTGGAGCATGTTGAAAATTCCAAATCACCAACTACTAATAAGATTTTTGATCATCTTGATGATGTTAATGTAGTCTATGAGTAGAGTGTTTCAATTCAGGAAACATATAGGTTTGATTTACAGAAAAAAAAAATTGTTGAAGATTATGCACTTGAGAAAAATGTTTGGTTTGACTTTGTTGCAATTCTCAAATCAATAACTAAAGGTAAGCAATTTTATTTTCTTTTGGATCATAACCCAATGCATGAAGTTAATCATGAGAGTATAGGATTGATGCTTTGTACTTTGTCATTACAAAGTTTTTTTTATCAAAGGAAGCATCATAAGAAAGGTGAAGGAATCCATGCATGCCTACACATAAGAGTATGGGATATGGGGGCTACATTAAGATACTGGGTATCAAGAATAAAGGTTTTTCCTTCATACAAGAATCACAGTTTGCAAGTTATGATAGTAGTAGTTCTCTTAACTTTCCATGGCATTGAGTTCACTTTGGGTCAGCCTTGTATGACGTTTGTTGTTAAATCTTGTATAAGTGAAATCAATAGAATAATAGCTCCAAAGAAGCCTTATAGCAATGAGATCATGAAGGAAGTTTTTCAATTGATTGTGGATAATTTTCTAGGTTTGGATCATTTCAACAGTTTATTATTTGTTAAGAGGGTAACTATACTTGAGATTTTTGCAAAGTTCCAGTTTGGTTACATTATGCTAGATATTGCTTGTGAGGAAATGATATTTGTCATGTTTCAAAACTCTCAAGCGCCATTAATGATGATCATATCGAGAATATTATAACCTCCATACACACCATCATGTCATTAATTTTGGATGAAGATGATGATATCTCTAACATCTTATTTGTTGTTTCGAGACTCATGAGACAAAATTTCAGATTTGGTTCAGCTCTCATCATTTCAATTAGCCTTCACATAATTTTAGTTGCTTACAAATGGGTGGATTGGCAAGAATTTTCAGTCAAGGAATGGAGTATTTATTGGTTGGATTTTAGTGAAGAAAAAATTATAATATTTGAAGGAGTGTTTTCAATCATTCTAATGCTCACACCTCCTATGCATGTAAGTGTACCAGTGTACTTCTTTCCGCTGGGGTATCCAAAAAATCAGAAAAATTTTAAATTTTGATCGCGGCAAGTTTATTCTTTGAACCAATGCAACAAGTACATTGCTTCAAAGAGGGGCAAAATGTAGACATGAAAAATTAACATTATGCATTCGATTAGATTCAGTCAAATTAGATGTCGCATTAGGACCATTCATCAAATAATCAGGTGCACTTTCATCCATTCATTAAATAATCTCATTTTCTAAGGTCATTCATCAAATAAACATTATCATCAACCTTTTAATAAATCAAAAATCCATTTAAATCAAATCCTAAATCATATTCCATCATTTTCTGATTTAAACAAATCAAATATCAAAGTCTTAAAAGTCAACTCACCTAATCAACATTAAATCAGCATAATCATCATTTATTTACTCCACCCCGACAATATTCACTATTCGTACTTTCTAGATACTATCTTCGCACACAAACACCTTTTATTGATTTATTAAATCAATATTTTCATTACCGATGAAGATATGGGGAATACATTCTCACTTGAATAAAGGCAAAGCTGATTTTGTCCTCCAACATTGTGATGATTACCATTTTGAACCACCTCTACATTTGGCCAGTTTCACCAAATTTCCTCACTCTCCTAATCTCTTGCACAACCATTGGCCTATCATCACTTGACAAGTGGCCTTATCTTATTGGCTTGATCTTTGTCCCACATTGGTCCATTTTCAACACTTAGCATTTTGAAAATCTATAAAATAGAGGTTTCATCTCTTATCAAATCCTTCACAACCTCCACAATTTTCATCCAAAAAGCATATGCAAAGTTACTCTCCTTGAGAACTAATTTTGCTCATCATTTCCATTGCATCATCATCATCTAAGCTTATCAATCAAGGATTGGGAAAGGGTCACTAGCACATGTGACACCAATCCAATATGAGATAGAGTTGAATTCTTGCTTCTTTGTGCTTTCACTTAGTTTAGTTGATATTTTGTTGTTTGGATTGCATTATGAAGCATGATTCAATATTTCATATGGATGTGAAAATTTGTTGTGTTTCTAATATTGTGTGTTGACATTTTAGCCATTTTGCAGATTGTAGCAACCACATTTTGTGGTTGTTGAAATATGCAAATGGTTAGTTTAAAATAAAGCAACATTTCAACATCCCTATGGAATAATAAGCCATGTTAATCATGCCATAAATGAAACAAGGGAAACCAAATAAAAGCATATAAAAACATGACATTAAACCTATCCCATAGTGGATTGGTGTCACATGTGCTAGTGACCCTTTCCCAATCCTTGATTGATAAGCTAATGATGAAATTGCTATGGATATGGAGATGCTAAATGGACAAGATCAAATCTCAAAGATAATGACCTTGCATCAAGTTGTGTAGATGATGGATATGATGAAGTGAAATGGACAAGATGAAATCTCAAATGAAGAGAGTGACCTTGCAAGAGATTGTGGAGGATTTGCTCAATGTTGAAGCTTCTATTTAAGGATTTTCAAAATGCTAAGTGTTGAAGAGAGACCAATGTGGGACTAAGATTGGACCAATGAAAGAAGGACACTTGTCAAGTGGTGAGTGGTCAATGGTTGTGCAATATTTGGGAAGAGTGCCCATGAGAGGGAAAATTTGAATTCAAATTTGAAAGTAAATGCTAAGTGGGGGACAAGAAAATGAGTAATAAATGCAATGTTGGAGGGACAAATCAACTTGCCTTTGAATTCAAAATTGAGGGAATATTCCCCATAAATGCCATGTTGATGGAAAATCTTGGATTTAATAAATCAATAAAATTGATTTATTTGTGCAAGTGGAGATATCTAGAGAATGCAAGTGGGTGAGATTATTATTTAATCAGGGTTAGATTAAATAAATGATGATTATGCTAATTTAATGCTGATTAGGTGAGTTGACTTTTAAGACTCTGATATTTGATTTGTTTAAATCAGAAAATGATGGAATATGATTTAGGATTTGATTTAAATGGATTTTTGATTTATTAAAAGGTTGATGATAATGTTTATTTGATGAATGACCTTAGGAAATGAGATTATTTAATGAATGGATGAAAGTGCACCTGATTATTTGATGAATGGTCCTAATGCGACATATAATTTGACTAAATCCGATCGAATGCATAATGTTAATTTTGCATGTCTACATTTTGCCCCTCTTTGAAGCAATGTACTTGTTGCGTTGGTTCAAAGAATAAACTTTCCGTGATCGAAATTTAAAAATTTTCTGATTTTTCGGATGCCCCCAATCCAAAGTAAGTACACATCACATTGCCCTCGAGATCGAAATAAAAGATTCAATTTCGAGGGTCGATTTCCACAGATAAAGAGGTTCAAAAATGGATGGTTATGGACTCGGATGTAAATAGGAGATGATTTTAAGATGCTTGTGAATAACAAATTATATTATCCTAAACAACTTAAATGATTATGATATGATGTGAGACGATGAGATGGATGATGTGATATGCTATGATTAAGAATGGATGACTTAACAGACCTTATATTATGATGATGATTATGCAATGCATGTGAAATGATCGATGTTTCCTATGATGTATGATATGGATGATATGTGGTATGCTAACAGTTTTCTAGATGTAGAATGGATGCATGATGGATGCAGGATGGATGGATGCATGTTAGCGCGGAAATGAGATGATGACAAGAGGATCCAACAAGTCCATGATTGGTCGAGACTTTATTAGAGATGATGATGATAGATGATGATGATGATAAATGATGATGATTTGCTTATCAAGGATTGGGACTTTCAAAGGGTCACTTACTTTATGTTTGATAACACACATAGGTACGATGCATCAAGGTATCAAGAACCAGGATGGCGTTGTACCTAGTGTGATGGACTTTGACTCAACAAGCAGATAGGAGTATTCCTGTTCACACTTGACATACGGAAACCTTGCTAGGGCGTACCTAACAAAGCAAGTATTCGCCAAGTTATATTACAAGAGCATCCAACAAGCATAGCAGATAAAATAATAATGATCATTGCCCATTCCTATCTCTAAATCCTTCATTCGTGATATCGGTAGAGGTCCTTGGAATGAGTGCAATAAGATAAATCAAAAAGAAAAGATCAAGTACACAAACAAGCCAATGTTCTTCATACCTTCACCAAAGGGGATGTGTTTTGATAGGATAAGAATCCATAGATATCCAAATGCCCATTGTCGAACGATATATATCCTAGGACATGCATTGTGGAGAGGATGATGATGGTTGGATAAGTTGATTGATAGGTCGTTGATATAAGGTCGACCGACATTGTTTATGTATAATGATCAAGATTTGATTTTGTTTTGTAGTGATTTTTGCTCAATTTGATTTAATGATTGAAGTTTTTGCTTTTGCATAATTGTTGTGATTGTTTCTATTTGTTTTGGGCTAAAGGATGAAGGCTTAATGACTCATTTATTATGGACAGATTGATTATTGTGGGTGAAAGCTAGATGAGATGACGTGATGGATTTTTTCAAATATTTGGATGTTTTTGATGTTTTAAATCGTTTCTTGAGGGCTGCTTTTGGCATTTTGGATTTTGGCGATGTTTTGATTTTTGAATTCTTTTGTGATTTTTGGATTTTTTGTTTTTGAATGTTTTTGGATTTTTGATGTTTTTGAATGTTTTTGGATTTTGAGGTTCTGGCTAATCGTGGATTGGCCTTGCCTACATTTCTAAACCTCGTGAGACTCCATCGTAGAAGTTCAGATTCTAATGTTTTTTGATTTTTTCTATTTTGACTTGTTTTTGGATTTTTTTTTTTGATGTTTTGGATGTTTTTGGATTTTTTGATTTTCTGATGTTTTTGGATTTTTTGATTTTCTAATGTTTTTGGATTTTCGCATGATTTTGACGATTTGGTATGGACATGTGTGACAATATCAATGCTCTGTTTATGATTTTTGTTGAAGACCAAGCTAAGGTTGATTGATCAGATTAATGGATTGATGATGATAATAACATTGTTGAGGATACACAACAATGCAATGATAGTGTTATGCAACACAAGGATTGGGATGTTGATGGGATTGATGATGATAACATTGTTGAGGACGCACAACAATGCAAGGATAGTGTTAAGCAACACAAGGATATCCTGATGATTTCTTGATTGGATTTGATTGATCATGATTATTGAAGCTTGGTTTGGAACAAAAGATGTTTGGATGATTTGATGTGATGTTTGACTGGAAACTTAGATACAACTAATATCGATTGTTTGGTTTGATGTTCGATTGAAGATGAAATTTGATAAGGACATGTTTTCGTCAAAATATGCCATGGGCTAGTGATTTGGATTTTGGATTGCAGATGCTTCGGCCAATTTGGTTTCATGTTTGCCAATGTTCGGATCACCACATAAGTTGGAGGATATAGATCAAGATTTATTCTCGAAGCAAGATGTACATATCTGCCCCCAATCTCTAGCAATGTATGGAATGCAATGGATGGATGCTCAGATAGGTGAATGGATGGATGGATATGATAAGCACGCAAAGGATGCCAAGGATTATCTTGCGATAGGATAAGGCGCTCGAATAATGAATGCTCATTAGGATACTACTTCATGGCTCAGATAATGCTGCATAGGATAGGATCAATGAAAATGACCCATGTCAAGATGTTTATCGTAAGCAAAGCCGTAAGGTGCCTAAAAAATATCAAGATCAAGATAACTGGTAATGGGATGGACTTAGGGATGGATAAAGATGCAACATTTATGGATGGATGGATTTATTATGGATAAGATGGATGGAATGCTCAATTTATTATGGATGGGATGAGATGCTTTCTCAACTAATTCACGCACGATTGATTCTACATTTCACATGAGACGCTCGCTTTTCCGTGTGTTTCATCATGGTCTCTTGCCCAAAGCGCCACCTGGCGCGGCTTTACCCAGAGTAGGACGCATTTTTCATCAAGCTTAACTCTTTTTGATTTTTTGATTTTTTTGCTTTGATTTTTTTTGATTTTTTCGAAGATTTTTCCATGCTGAATCGCAAGTAAGGTGGTGTTGATCGAGATGCCTCGGCTGTGTCATTGATATCCTTCCTAAAGGAGCTGCTTTGCTAAGATACGTGCACTTGAATGCAACTTTTGGGATTCTTGATCTGCTTTATTGATACCAAGGTTAACTCTATCTCTGTGCGCACATCACAATAAAGTGCCTTTGAAATCCTTATGATGAAGGGTCGCTGCCAATACATGGTCAATATGAGAATTGGATATCATGCGTGGAGGCGTGGATGGAGTGCGTTTAGGGATAAGAGATGGATTGGTTGACAGCTTTGGAACCTTTGACTCTCCAAACTTGGGAAGATGAGCAATGATGGGTGGATACCTTAAGGTGCGGGAATTAGGACCACAACTCTTGATATACTTTGTAATGCTTGAAAGCCTCGCTTTGGATTTTGTGGACATCTTTGATGGATACCTTTCCCTCTTTTAGTTTGCTCCACTTTCTTTGACTGATGGAGTTTGATAGGGATGATCTTTCTTTGTATTCTTCGGTATCCATTTGTATTTGATTTGTTCATTATGCTTCTCAGCTTCTTTTGATTTGATAACGTTCTTCATACTTTGATTCAGATATTTCCTTTGACGTTGGTCCCAATTCATGGATGGGGTGATGGGTGGATGAAGATTCGTGACGTGGTTGGTTGTAGTATTGACACTAGCTTCATCATAAGGACTCTTCATGCTCCCTATGTTGACGTTTGCTTGAGATGAAGTTGCCCCCAGTATGGTGGTAGTAGTACCTTCATTCTTTGACTCTTCATGTTCTAAAATGTCTTGTTCAGTAAACATGCTCTAACAAATGACCACCGTAGTTGATGTTCTTTCAATTTGCTACTCCGCTAACTTTGGATGTTCTATTTGACTTGTTTTGTTGAGCGGATAATGATGGATATCTTTATTCATGATGTCCTCAATCTGAATTTGGGATATATCCGATACTGTTTTGGACAACTCTTTTTGACCGTAGGAATTGATAATCTGCTCTTTTTGTGTAACACAATCTTGTTCTAGATGAAGATCATCTACGTGTCTATCCATAGAAAGCATCTCATGGGTAGATGGAGGAGTATGGATATTATCATCTTTCATAGATAGGAGAGTGTCCATTAGATGATTGTAGTATCTTGAAGATACAAATTCTTGATCTTGAATGATTTCGGAGTTGCTTTCAACATGCTTTGGATCAAGTTCTTGACATGCATCAGTTTCAAAGGATGGACTGCTTACAAATAGCTCTTGGATATCTTCATTATGCATGGGAACTGGCTTAATATCTTCATGATCTTTGAGTGGACTTGGATCAGGTGTCGAGTTGAAGATTCCTTCAATATCGGCAATCATGAGGTTGAAGGATGTCAATATGTCTTGGAAAGGGCCATTGCTATAATTTGGTGAAAGACATTGATCATACTTTAGAATAAATTCTTGAGATATGCCCTCTACCTCATTAGGTGATGTAGATACATTTTCAACATGATCATTGGTCGATGCCTCATCGGATGAAGTGAAAATATCTTTATTGATGGATAGATTTTGAACATTGTTTTCAACAATTGCAGTAGAGAGGTTTCTAAGGTCTTCAACCATATGGTCAAATGATGTTGACATTTGTTGACTTGGATCATTGTTGGGTATTGTTGGTGTATTTTGATCATGATTGAGAAGTGACTCTTGACATATATTCATTTGATCATTGGATGGAGTAGACACAACTTCAAGGTGTTCAATGATGGAGTGATCTTGATCTTTGTTCTCAACAGTTGTTGTTTGTTGGGTAGCTCGAGAGGCTTGGGCAGCTTGAGAGGCTTGTTGAGTTTTTCTTGCTTGTTGTGTGGCTAGATATTGTCGGATAGCCTTTTGGTAGGCTTGGTGAGCCTTTAGTGCAATGTCATATTGTCTCGCTAAGTTTGGTTTTGGTGGTAGTGGTGGCGGATTTGGAATCATGTTGGATGCGATGACGAGTGTGATAGGGGTGGATGATATTGATGAAAATGATGTCTCCACTATGGTACTCACATCAAAATCTGAAGGAAACTTGGCCCCTTGTTTTTCCAATTCAAGCATGTATAACGAAGGGTTGAGTCTCATCATGATGTTGATGATTCGATGATTATCCGGATTTTGGAGCATTTCAGCTATTTCTTCATGAGACATTCCAAAGGTAGGGTCCTCCCCTTGATTTTCTTCTTGTGGGTTTTGTGATGATGAGGGGATCAATGGATTGCTTGATTCTGCAAGATTCATTTCTGCGTTTGTTTGGCTAAGGTCACTTGAAGCGGGAGTTTCTTTGTGGGCTTCCATTCTCTTCTTGTATTGAGATCTCGTTTGAACCATAAAACAAGGATCAATCTTCAAGAATATGGGAGATGAATCTCTTGATTCTTTGGATTAATCTCTATTTTATGTCCCAAAGTGAAAGTTTCTAGGATGCTTTTAGGATCAAATGTGATGATGATATGATGGTGATGTTTAAGGATGGATGTTATGAATGTTTTTGGCTTTTGATAAATCTTGAATGAAATGCTAGGACTTTGGATTTTTGATTGGTTTGATTTTTGGATTTTGAGATTTTGTCCTTGATCTTGATTTGGATTTTGATTTTGATTTTGAACAAAAATACCCTAAGATGTTTGATAATGATCTAAAGGATAGTTTTGTTCAAAGGATGATGATTTGGATATGTGTGAGGAGAAGGATGCATCTACCCACACCTACCCAAACAAAATGATTGTTTCACTAAGTATATGGAGAAGGATTCATCTACATACACTAAGCTAGACAAGATGATTTGGATGACTTTGACTAAGGATATGCAAAAGGATGCATTTACACATTCCTAGCCAAAGGTGTTTTGATAAATGTTTTCAAGGACTTGGTCTCAATGATTTTGGTGTTTGCTTGATTTTTTCATAAAGCCTAGCACTTCAAGGATGATTTCAAGGTTTTTCAAAAGATGATTTATGAGATGATGTTGTTTTGGAGGATGGATGAAAAGTTTTGATATGTTTTGATCCCTAGATGAACCTAAAAAGACCACTTTGTGTTTTCCTAGACCTAGGTATTGAAGATCATGCATATGCTTCCTAATGACCTTTGTAACCAAGAAATGATTTGAACATTTGAACTTTCATTTTTGGATTTTCAATGATTTTTGCTTTGGGATTTGGAGTCTTCAACACACATGAAAGTTCATTTTTCTTATCTTTGTTTAATGGCTTTATTTTACCAAAAACACTCTCTTTGATTAAAGTTTCAAACTAAGATGTCCAATGTCTTAATTTCTTTAAACCCCACAAGATATTTTATGTGGAAATTCAATGAACTTAAGGCAAGGGTTTTCCTATTGTTTACTCAAGAATACAAATTGAGGTATAATCCAATGCTTAGGAACCTCTAAGGACGTGAATCCCAAGGGAAAGCAATAGCATATGGATTGAGTCAATGATATTTGTCTTCAAGAGGTTTTGAAATTTTGAGAATCATGTTGAATGTTTGTTTTGCAAATGTTTTCGAATACAACACTGTGTTTTCAAACCAAGACAAGTACAAGCCCTATGGATGTGTAAGACAATATTTGTTGAATCCCCACTTGGACAAGTCCAGCTACGCCTATCTTTAGTGAATGGTTAGATGCTTGACCCCACTGGCTCCCCTCCACGACACTCACTTATACAGGGCAACCAAGCATCAACACCCATGAAACTCCCATGGCATGTTTTCCATTTCTACTAAAGATCGTAAAAGTGTGGGGCGGCTTCAGAATGACCATTCTTGCACCAACAAATAGATTAAGGATTTTGGAAAATTCTAGCACATGGATTCTAGTAAGGACTTTCCGTTCATGGAGATTGACCCATACGGCAAGATTCCCCTTTCAGATCCATCTTGTCGGAGCCAACCGCGTGATAATGGCGTTTAACCAATACCCACATTTATCTCCCAGTTGGAAATACTCTTGGCTTTAGAGTGTTACCGGTTGAGTCGTTCCCTTGGGTGAGTACTTTTTCCCGAAGGCAAGCCCTCTAAGATAAACAAAAGCAAGCAAAGACACAATCCGTAACTCGATTGATCTTTGATGGCACAAAGAAAGAGAATGTACGCGAAAATGCCCCTACTCACACTTGCACAAGATATTCAATTTTAAACCCAAATCGAAGTGTTTCAAAGCAATAAAATGCATTTTGAGTGTTTCTCTTGCACCCTAGATCGCACAAAGAGCAAGGAGAGAGGATACGCACTCAAAAAACAAAATCACACAATTCAAGCACTTGTTCGTTTTATAGCCTTCAAAGAAATTGTGAGTTCGTTTTAAGCACCAAAATGAAGTGTTAGTTTTGATTGTTCGATTCTTAATCTCAAACAAAATCTAGTGAGTTTGTCCTGAGATTCATTTTAAGCCCTTTGCAATGAAAAATCAAATTGTTCGTTTTAGACCCAAATGAAAATTAGTGTTCTAAAACGAAAAGATAAACAACTTCGTGAAGTAGTGTTGATCAAATACTTAAAGCGTTTAAAAACACTTTTGAGTTTTCAAAAAAATTCTCCTCCTTTCGTTTTCGTTTGCTAGCCTTCTCCTTCGCTTTGTACCTTTTTGCCTTCGCTTTTCCTTCATTTGTACCGTATTGATTTTAAGCCCTTTGCACTTGAGAGATCTAGTTCCCCCCAAATTTTAAATCATCAACTAGTTTGAGTTTCCAGCATTAAAGTTTCAACAACCCAGCATACTTGGACAAGACCCAATGCCTTTTTCAAATCTGTGATCAATAAAGAAGATGTTGCAGCATATCAAGGCGCGTGATCTATTGATAGAATGGCTCAACAATGAATGTCATTATTTTAGTAAGGCATGTCAGAGGATTGAAGGTGGCATTTAGAGTTTTGTCAGACTTCAAAACTTGAGATTAGGAAGATATAGCAATTTGCTCCATCACTTTAAGGGAAAGGAACTACCAGAGCAGATGAGCAGATCTTTAAAATTGATGAAAGAAATCAACAGCCTCCAGCTTTTTATTTTTGAACCATAAATGATTTTAGAATATGCGCGCAGGAAAAAAAGATTTAGCAACTTTCAACGTAGCTGGCAAATGTGAAAGCGAATTCCTCAGCCTTTGAGCAGCATCCTCCAACCTATATGACAATGAAAGCATAGAGAAGGCACATGTCTCTTCCTGACAGAAATATGGAAGCATAGACAAGGCGCGCTGAACTGTTTATAAAACGTGCAAGCACAGGGAAGGCACGTGATCTTTTTTTGATAAATTGCCTTGTGGAAATGTGGTCTCTTCAAATGCATGCGGGGAATAATGCAGATTTCTTTAAGAAAGAAAAGAACAACCATGCGCATTGGTGGGTAGTGTGATGAAATACTCGACAGAATGCTTCACGAAAATTTGGTCGCCTGAAGTGAAATGACTGCAGTTTTGGCGCTATTTGTGGATTTAACAGAATTTAAAAAGTTTCCAAACGAATGCTTTTAGCCGACACATGAAAAAGAAACATCAAATGACTATTTGTTAAAAATATTTCAAGCAAAATGCATAAGGTAAGCGAACAAAGGAGATAGTGAATAAATGTTAAAAAAAAAGCTTTCAAGTAAATGCCTTTGTCCTGTGTAAATCCGTGCCCCAATGCAAATTAGAAAAAGCTTTCAAACTAATGTGAATGGCAGGCGTAAAACTGAATTATTGACTAGAAATTCAGCATAACAGCATTTATCATTCAAGATTTTTCTGACAGAAAAATAAAATAATGACATGTCTGACAGGGTGCCTCTAAACATAAAGTCATATTAACTCTACTCATGGTTAGCTTCTAAAGTGAAATATGAGGAGACTGCAAATTCTTGATAGTAATGTAAGGGACAACACGTGATTATGATGAAACCTTAATCAAGTAAACATTCAGAAAGTCTTAGAGGATTTCTCTCAGATGTTATAGTTGAAAATGTTGTGTGCAAAATGCTGAAAACCAGATAATGAGAATAACAGTCAATCCGTGCCAGATTTAACCTATTAACATGACTCCTTGAGAAATTAAAAGTTTTTAACAGAAATTATGAAGGTCAGGGAGTAAAGCAAACTAGTCCATAATTATTGTTTCAAACATTTCAAATTTGAAGCATTTAAACAAACGAAATGAGAAATACTTCAAATAACTGCCAAGAATTCAAATAAAGCCCTCCTTCTAGCGCCATTTTGTGGTTGTTGAAATATGCAAATGGTTAGTTTAAAATAAAGCAACATTTCAACATCCCTATGGAATAATAAGCCATGTTAATCATGCCATAAATGAAACAAGGGAAACCAAATAAAAGCATATAAAAATATGACATTAAACCTATCCCATAGTGGATTGGTGTCACATGTGCTAGTGACCCTTTCCCAATCCTTGATTGATAAGCTAATGATTGAATTGCTATGGATATGGAGATGCTAAATGGACAAGATCAAATCTCAAAGAGAATGACCTTGCATCAAGTTGTGTAGATGATGGATATGATGAAGTGAAATGGACAAGATAAAATCTCAAATGAAGAGAGTGACCTTGCAAGAGATTGTGGAGGATTTGCTCAATGTTGAAGCTTCTATTTAAGGATTTTCAAAATGCTAAGTGTTGAAGAGAGACCAATGTGGGACTAAGATTGGACCAATGAAAGAAGGACACTTGTCAAGTGGTGAGTGGTCAATGGTTGTGCAAGATTTGGGAAGAGTGCCCATGAGAGGGAAAATTTGAATTCAAATTTGAAAGTAAATGCTAAGTGGGGGACAAGAAAATGAGTAATAAATGCAATGTTGGAGGGACAAATCAACTTGCCTTTGAATTCAAAATTGAGGGAATATTCCCCATAAATGCCATGTTGATGGAAAATCTTGGATTTAATAAATCAATAAAATTGATTTATTTGTGCAAGTGGAGATATCTAGAGAATGCAAGTGGGTGAGATTATTATTTAATCAGGGTTAGATTAAATAAATGATGATTATGCTGATTTAATGTTGATTAGGTGAGTTGACTTTTAAGACTTTGATATTTGATTTGTTTAAATCAGAAAATGATGGAATATGATTTAGGATTTGATTTAAATGGATTTTTGATTTATTAAAAGGTTGATGATAATGTTTATTTGATGAATGACCTTAGGAAATGAGATTATTTAATGAATGGATGAAAGTGCACCTGATTATTTGATGAATGGTCCTAATGCGACATCTAATTTGACTAAATCCGATCGAATGCATAATGTTAATTTTGCATGTCTACAGTAAGAATAATTCATTATTGTAGTTTTTTCCCCAGTTTCGTGTTGTTAGTTTTGATTAAGTCAACTCATGCGCTAATTTATTTTGAGTACTTATAGGTAATGAGCACCTTTCATACAGTGATTGATGAGTTATATGAGGATTCCATTTGTAGGAGTCATTACCTTGTTGATATGCAAGATTTCATAGTTAAGCAAGAGATGGTATTTGTGGAACCAAGCTACATACAAGATATGACATTCCATGATAGTCCTACCATTCATTATGAAGATATCTCTACTTGTTATCTCAATGGTCGGGCACAAGGTATGTAGAGAATTTGATATTATGAATCTAGAAAATTTTTGAGTTTGCAATAGATAGATGATTATAAAAACCATGAGATTACCTTTTGGGAGGATACTTCATTATAATAATGTGTGGTTTGTATTGGTCACTCTCTTGAGGAGGATGTTGAATGAGGAATTCATGGTTTCCAATTCCCAATTTTCTACTCTCCATTCATTACTAGCAGATGAACAATTATTTCCTTCACAAGATTGGCAAAGTTTCAATAGTATGCAATGAATTATGGGAGAGTTTTCATTCATGGTTCAGTTGTTTCTAACTTCCACATTGGTGATTAATGGTTGTTGTGATCATTTCATGTTTCTAATCTTCATATTTTCAGATGTTGCATTGATGATTGTAGTTGATTGCATTCATGAGGAGTTTGAACTTGTACATTGTCCCAAAAAATCTAAAATTAGGAGTTTAGATTGGCAGCAGGATTGGTCTGATTTTGGAGTTAAGGATAATTTTCAGTTTGTTGATAACCCTTTGTTTGAGGTGACTTATGATAATCCACTATTTGAGTTGGATGATGGAAATATTTTTGATTCTAGTGATGAAATTGGATTCAATCATAGGATTTGGGATCCAGCTGTGGTTCCTAGTTGTGAGGTGTTGCCTTAGGATTGGAGTTGTGGGAAAAATCTTAGTCTTAGTACTACTGTCCACTTTTTTATCAGCCTATACATGACTCTCATTCTTGGCCCGCAGATGAGTTGGATGGCTTCTTTAGACTAGCAATTGAGTACTTTATGGTTGAGGTTGGTTGGTAGAGGTGATTTGACCATAGGAGATGATTCTTCAACTACTTCAATACACGTCTTGCCTATGTTTTTATTGGGATTTCAGATTGATCATTGCTAGCCTCATATTTCCACATTGGTTATGGTGACATAATTTTATGAGAATATTGATTTTGAGATTTGGAAGGATTTAGGGTAGCTATTTGTTAGAGTTTTCTTAGACGTAGTTCATTTAATTATTGCTTCTACTCTAGTGAGTGATAGTCACTGCAGATTTTTCATGGAGATGGTATGCATATCTTCATATGGTGCCTTCTTGATTTCAAGGGGTTGGGTGTGTTGGTGTGTTCAGAACTATTCCATTGACACTTGGAGATTAAGTGTCGATGACATGTTTTTAGTTGGCAATAACAAAGGCATTCCTTGGTTGGAAAATTTTAGAGTTGTGATAGAGATTGGTCTATTTCATTTTTGGGATGTCATGAGGGGATATGCTAACACTTATTCTTTATGGTTGAGTAGATTTTCTTTCCTAATGCCCAGGATCGAGTCTAGTAGTGCAGATATCAACTTCACTAAGATGCCTTGGCAGGATATGATTCACAGTAGTGGATTCAACCCTTTCAAGTATTTCAGCTTAAGTTTTGATGATGATTGCTTTTTGGAATTCTAGGAAAGGAGAACACAATTTGGGCACAATGGTCAAATAGTTACGATTAGAGTGGTGCATCGGTTTGGTTCTTTTGAAGAGAAATTCTCTGAGTAGTTGATCAATTTTAGGTAGCATTTGATTGATCTTTGCACAGGTGGGTATCTGGAGATCTCTTGTGTTGGTACCCTACATGACAGTGCCTTGAGAGGATGGTACTACATATCTCCTAGGTTGACTTGGGAACTTAGGATCATTCTTGGTTTCAGTTTGGTTCAGTCTATTGATTGTGGGGTTGTATTGGCATTGCTTGAGGACAAGCAATCTTTGGGAAGGGAGGACTATAATGTCCCCTTTTTTAGGTTCTCTTACTTTGCAATTGGTGTTGACTTTTTGGGTTTGTGTCAGCATGTTTAGAGGGGTAAATTTATGTTACTAATGACCTCAAGGGGTTTAGAAGAGTCATATGATGCTTTCAAATATTATTTTTGGCTTTCAGTTTGGGCTCTAAAGTTCTTGGAGAGCTTAGTGGTGGCTTTTCTCAACGTCCAGTGGTGTATTGGTGTTCAAGATGGTGGTGATGTCCTTTGTCACATTTTTGGCCATCTGGGTTGTTCTCTACATTTCTTGGAGAACACGACTATTTTTAGTAAGTGCCCATTTTGGCACTAGACATCTTCCCTTGTCATCAATAGCTTTTTGGTGTGATCAATTTCTATTTCAGATGTCTCATCAATGCTTTTTGTAAAACAATTTGAATTATTTTAATATTTACACTAAAGTTATAAAGTAATGTTTTAATATTACTTTAGTGTTAAATATAATAAAGTGAAAAGGTTATTCCCCATGTCGGATGCTTAGGGGGAAAGGGGACTTAAATTTATTTATTTTTAAACACTTTTTCAAGAAAAAGCAAAAAAGTGTTTTTTCAAAAAATCAATGAAAAAAAAAAGTGTTTTTTCGAAAAAGCTATTTAAGGAGGTGTGGGGCTCTCATTTGCATTATTCAAGTTTGCACACATAACAAGATGCTATTGGAGTGAACAAATAAGTTCTTCCAAGGATTGATTGAGGATGAAAACCCTCATCAAATCACTAGTTTCAAATCTAAGAGATGGTCCATACCTGGTTGGAGTGATTTCACACAAGAATCACTTTAGGTTTCAAATTTTTCACCTTTTAGGGCTTTGAGAAATGAAGATATTCAAAGTATTTTGAGGTGCAGATTTTTGGGTAATTTTTGCTAGTATTTTTTTGAGTTTTGGTGAGTATTTGTGATATTTAAAGATTGATATTTGTTGGTTGTATGGTTTGAGATTTGGAATGATGCCCTATCTGGGTTGTACCACTCATATCTTCTTGGGAAGGTTGTTAACAAGGTCTCAAATCATTTGAAGTTATTCCTATGGCGATTCTCATAATAGGGAAACTCTATTAAGGGGGTTTTTGGGTTTTTTTATTGATTGAATTGGTATTGCTATATTTTCAAACCCTTTAGAATGTGTTAGTTGTGCATTGGGAAGCTTTCTAAGTGAGTTATCTTTGTTGATTTTCTTCTAACAAAATATTTTCTGCTCCTTTAGACCTGCAATTTATGAACAACGGACCTATAATCATCCTTCATGCTTTTTCAGACTTGTAACACTCATTTTTAATCTCATCCTTAAGGTTTTTAAAATGAGCCATTTAGGCATTGCAGACCTATTCCTTCATCATTACAAGGGATTGGGTTGTTTTGGTTGATGATGGGTACAACTGGAAGGTGTAAATCAGATGGTTAGTTGATCATTTCCTTGCATTTCAGGTGTTTGTTGTTGGGTAAGTGTAATACTATTTGTTAATCATTGGAGGTGTTTTAGGGGTGATTAGAGGGTGTTTGAAGGCCTCTTCATTATTGTTTGACATGCACCCTCTTAGCACTAGACATGCTACCACTTGCATAGTCATACTAGACCTAGAAGTTGACATTTCCTGGTCATTGAAGGTTGTTTGGTTAAGTTGTGTGTGTGTGAAGTTGTTGGACAACTTTGAAAGGTATTCTAAGTAGCTTAGAGGTTGTTCTTGAAGGTTTTCCATCGTTGATTATTTGCAACAAGATATATTAGATTTGAAACTACTTTATCAATCATTCCCAAACCTATCATATTTCATCCTAGAGCTAATGTCATGATTTCTTGACTTGATATGATCATCCTAGCTCCTTAAATCAAGGTACTCCTCTAATATATTGTAACAACTTTTCTAATTGAATAGCATTTTAAAAGGGGTGATATCTTGTGCATTTTTTATTGGTGAGAAATTAAAATAAAAAAAATAAGGTATGTCATTAAACTCCAACAAACCTATAAGATTATATTTCCTCTTAACCCAAATTTTGAGAAATGTCCACATTATGCCTAGCCCCTAAAAAATTCCCAAAAAAGGCATGTCCTAGCTTGAAGGATAATTTATCAATGATGGAATGAAGAAATTTAAGAAGCTGATCTTATTTATCTTCCACTAGCTTGATTGGGAGTAGAATTACTTTTGATAGTATCAATCCAAGATTTCTTGGAAGGTAAAAACCAAATTCAATGTTGGAAGAAACTCCTAGAGTAGGTGGTGATAAAGGACGAGAGGACCAACCTAAGTGTGGAGAAGATTTAGACATTGGGAAATATTTTCCCTACCTTGAATGGATACTACAAAATC